>ML794916.1:178428-199255 GCA_009831015.1 Picea engelmannii | reverse complement strand
AAAAAAGTGGTTGTGATACATATTACATGTAATGTGTAATACATATTCAATTCCGTTTGTGGATTTGTATATCGTGGAACTCCGAATTTTGTTTGGAAGACACAAGACAATAGAAGTGCAATGTTGAGTCAATCAGCCCGCAAGTCCGCTATCCAAAAAAGTGGCTAAGTATGGAATAAGGGATCTGTACATACTCTATAAAATGTCATGTCCTTAGTTTATAAAAGTACATATAATAGAAGTGCAATGTTGAGCGAGCCAGCGCGATGTCTGCCTGTCAATTTGTATATTGTGGAACTATGGGTACTATTTGTAGGATATGGAACAAGAGAGACCCAATTTTCAGCCCGCCAAGCCGAGAACCTGCAATCCAAAAATTGGCTAAGCACGGAATGAGAGATCCCTGCATGCTCTATAAAATCTGATATCTATACTTTATAAAAAGTACATATTTACTATGGATTACTCGTTCGCCAAAAAATTTCTAGGTCCGGAACTGGCGGATACACGTGTTCAGATTTCCAGTTACTTTTATATTGCCAACCTTGCCATCCGCTTGCCCATTTCATGTTGTACATATTACATGCAATGTCAAATACATATTCAATTTTGAGCCTGCCACTCGTGGAGTTCGTCTGTCAATTTAGAGCCTGCCAGCCCGATAACCTGCTATACATATTACATGTAATGTGTAATACATATTCAATTCCGTCTATGGATTTGTATATCATGGAACTTTGAATGTTGTTTGGAGGACACATGACAATAGAAGTGAAATGTTGGCCCAGCTAACCCGCAAGCCCGCGATCCAAAAAAGTGGCTAAGTATGGAATAAGGAATCTGTGCGTACTCTATAAAATGTCATGTCCATAGTTTATAGAAGTACATATTTAGTATGTGTTGCTCCTTTCTCGGAGCCCACCAACACTAGAGTATGTCTGTGAATTTATATATCGCGGAACTCAATAGAAGTACAATGTTGAGCCAGCCAACCTGCAAGTCCGCTTGTAAATTTGTATATCCCAGAATTATGGGTGTTATTTGTAACGCATGGAACAATAGAGGCCCATTTTTTGAGCCCGCTAGCTCGAGAACCCGCGATCCAAAAATTGTACATGCTCTATAAAATCTCAACCAAACCGCAAGCCCACTTGACAATTTGTATATTGCGGAACTCTGAGTACTATTTGTAGGACACATAACTATAGAGGCCTATTTTTAGCCCGACAGCCCGAGTACCTGTGATCCACAAAGTGGCCAAGTTTGGAATGCAATATCCGTACATGCTCTATAAAATCTGATGCCCATACTTTATAAAGGTACATATTTTTTTTCCTTGCTTTGTACACATACTAGTCTAGTCACGACATAGTTGGTGTTGCACATGAATTATGAAATATGCAACAGGAGTCCAACCGACCGCTTTGCTTTCCTTAGCCAATTTTATGCCCTCGGGTTCCCCGCTACGCGTTATTGAACTCTTTTTCCCCGTGTTCTGAGTGTACATCTTGCATCCAAAACTTGGGTAATCCATGTCTATGCTCGTGGGTTCCCAAACGACGGAGTGCCGGATTTCATGTCCATCTATATCTCTACATCACGAGTTCAACCTACCGCCATTCCTTTTCATAGTTCGCGAATTTTATGCCCGCAGGTTCCTTTGTGGGCGCCATCCACCTCTCAAGTCCTGTGTGCCCGGTATACATCTTGCGCCCGAAACTTCGGCGATCTACAATTGGACCCGCACTCGAAGCTTATGACTCATTTGATAATTTTGTTTAATTAAATTATAGAATATCAATATTTAATATTAATAATTTAGTACTTGAAAATAATGTTTTTAGATAATGTTTATATATATATATATATATATATATATATATATATATATGTCTTGTTTCTCAATCTTTAATGGTAACAACTCATTGTGCAGGCACCGTGTAAATTGTCATTGATGAGCGCAAGGCTCGAGAAGATCTGCCATTAATGTGCACTAAACCAATATTTCCAGAGGCTTTTCTTATCCCTTCCCAGTGTTAATTTCAAATACCATCGAATGTCATTCGCATACCGTCAACTTGGCTCGTTCACGAAACCTCCAAACCTTAAATGTTCTTCGTCGTAATCGCCACCTTTGCACTTCTAAGTATGCAATAATTAAGCTTTACTTCTAACAACTCACCATACAACACACATAGAGATTGTCATTAATGAACAAAGAGCTTGAGGAGATTTTCCATTCGCACACATTGAACCAACATTTCCGACGGGTTATATTATCCCTTCCATTTGTTCATTTCAAGCAGCGTATGGAGAAAACCAACGTTTTCATAAACTACTGGCAGCACCTCCACAACAACTTTGTAGAGATATAGTGAACATCTTCGAACCTGAGGACCAGAACCACCACAGTAACAAAGCATCGCTCCAATGGCCTGCCACAGTAACAAAACAACCCAAAGTTCTTCAAACGAACGAGGTTCATCCTAAAATTGATAATTCTCACAAGCTTCCCATGGAGAAGAAGGGAAAAAGAATTGTAGGGGAGGTGGACAAGCCCGAAATTGAGAGTGAAAACATGGATCTTGACGCTAATCTGGATAGCATATTATGCAACCTTGAACAACTGGGAGACACAATTCACCATAGCTACCCAATGGACATAGTTGATGCCAAATGTTTTTACAAAGATGAATCCTTCGTATTCCAGAGTGTTGTTTTTGAAAGCAAATCTAAAAAATTAATTATTGAAAAAAGAGATGTAAAAAATAAGAAAAGAAAACATCATTCAGAACTTCACCTTGCCAATATGCAGGCGTCCAAAATCTGTGAACTTTACATGGCAACTAGAGATGCTTTTCATGATTCCATTGGAGTCATTGAGGTCGAGAATGCTAGACTAAAGGACTGGATCAAGGAATTAGAAGAAGCTTTGTTTCCTGTGTGATTGCTTGTCAATCCTTTGGCAATAGCCATGCCTGCAGCTCCCTGCACACCTGCACCAAACCTAAAAGGCTCCTCCACCTTCCTCGCATTGTGTAGAGAATATGTGGAGAAAAATATCAACAAAAGAATGGAACTTATTACTAAGGCCTGGGACACATCACAAAATATGGAATCCCTGGGAAGTAGCGCACATAACTTGCTCGAACTTCTGCAGACAGATTTAAAAAATGAAGAAACTTTCTATTTGCACACGGTCATCCCTTTTGCCTTTCATGTCAACAACATGGCAGACACGACAAGAAGACAACATGACCTCCCGTCCAAAAAACGACTCACTCAATTAGAAGCATGCTAGAAAGAGAAGGTGAAGAACCTGTATCTAATTGTCTAATCATGTGAGCAAGCAATATCAAGGAAAGAAACATCATTCACAAAGCTTGCCAAATTAGACTTAGCCGGAAGGACCAACGACTTCCAGGACCCCAACTTAATCATCAACTCGTTGGTGTTAACAAAGCAAGCTTTTGCTAACCAAGTTGATAATTTTAAGGCGTTGTCTTTAGAAATTTTTTACAGGATTCTTGAATATCATGAAGAACATGTGGACAACTGGCTAGTCCGCTATTCGGTACAGAATGAAGACATTCATCAGGATTTGTGTAATATTTCTATTGATCTAAGCGAATTAGAAAATGAACTTTTCAGCATTAAAATCCAGAATGACATCAACGTCGCCCCCTTGAGAAGCTACATTGAAGAGAACTTGAAGCGAGTCGCCGACGAAATCCAACATGAAAAGGCATCAGTGAACAAATAACAAAAATACTTATATGGAAAATCGCTATAAATACGTTGTTTATCAATCCAGTTATTCAAGCGGGTCCAAGACGAAAACCAACAGGAAAAGGCATCACCAAGCAAATACCAAAAATACTTATATGCACCATCGCTATAAGTCTATACTTATAGTCATTTCTTTATCAATCCAGTGATTCCACCTTTTCCGAATAGAAATCTATAGCCAAAGACTGATATCTTCCCATTTCTACTTTTCAGGTATTACACTCTATCGTCTCCCACTTCTTCTTTCCACAGTCCTATTTCTTGTACATATTTCTGTTATGGTCCGCGGGAGCCCCAATCCTAGTCTATATGACAAACACATTTAAATTTCCAGGAATATGTAACAAACTATTGTTTTTTCATATATTCCAAATAAAACTATTCTTTTGTCTCCTTATATATTTATGTGCTCCAAGATTTTCATCTTCAACTACGCTGAATGTCAAGACATTTTGTTTATTTTATTTCAATTCTCTTTTTTCTGATGCATATCTTTTTCTGCTTCGTCATTTTCAAAATTAAATTTGAAATAAATCACTCATTCAAATTTGAGATATCGTATTTGACATATATATATATATATTTTTTTTAATTTTCAGGAATATGTAACACGCTTTTTAATTTTTTTATATAAATGTCAAAAAATTGTGTTCAATACTTTTTTTCTACTCACACATATAGAGAGTATGTCATTTCTTGCATCTTTACCATCAATCCTTCATACTGCTTGCCACATCTGTACTGCAATTTCAAGGCCCAAGTCCAATTGTGCTATTACATCAACACGAGGCCCTTAAAATTCAAATAGTCCGCAAGTCCGCTTGTCAATTTGTATATCGCGGAACTCTGGGTGCTATTTGTAGGGCACATAACAATATAGTCCAAATTTTGAGCCCGTCAGCCCGATAACCCGCGATCCAAAAAGTTCCTAAGTATGCAATGAGGACTCCGTGCATGCTCTATAAAATCTCATGCCTATACTTTATAAAAGTACATATTTGGTATAAGTTAATATGTACTTTATAAAAGTACATATTTCGTATGCATAATTTATGGTGTCCAGGAACCTATACTTTGATAAATTTCAATTTCTTTTCTGTCCAAGAAGCCTTCTTCTAAATAAAACTAATTGGGGAATGCTAATTTAAAAAAAACGAACCTATGTAACAAACGTTACTACTATTCTATTGTATGCTAAATTTTGTGTCCAAGAACCTTTTAAATGGAATACTATTGTACACTGAAACTTAGATACTAGAAATCTTCGTTAATGTAACAAACATTAATAATTTCTGATAAATTTAAAATAAAACTAATTCGAGAATACTAAATTCTACATGGATACCACATATATAATATTAATAATTTCTGATAAATTTAAAATAAAACTAATTCGAAAATACTAAATTCTGCATAAATACCACATATACAGACACTTGTTAATAATGTTACCACATATACACTCAATAATAGAGGTTGAAAATTGAAATTTTAAGCAGGGTCTATTTCCCACACTTAAGAATGAAGCAGCTTATCGCATAACCTCCCAATAGAGTGATAAACCCTAAACCCCACGCAGCACGCTAATTATCTCTCTTGCGTTTGTCTATAGCAGGATCCCTATAAATACAATAAAAATAAACCGGCTAAAACCGTTTAAAGATTTTAAATCACGACAAATCAGTCGCTCTCCCTGCGCTTTTTGGACAGAAATGATTGCCCCAACGGGGTTATTTTCGCATAGTTGACTGACCTTATCACTCCGTCTTCTCGCTGCTTTAAAACCTCGGATCCGCTTTGACCTCTCACCGCCATACCTGTAAATCCCAAATATCTCACTCAAAATTCACCCGCTCAATTCTCCTCTTCGAATTCTGCATTGTTTTTTGGCATAACTTGAGGGCTCTGAGCTTTAATGTGGAAGGGAGAACCTAGCTGATGGGGGATAAGCTTCTAGAAGGTTCTGGAAACATGGGTACACACAGGCTTTGCAATACCAGCTATACAGAGTTCGCCGTCAATTTGCCTTTGCCTCATCTTCCCACAAGCTTTGGGGCCAATTCTCGGGAGCTGCGCTTAGTAGAAGAAGGAGACGGTGTGTCGCGGGTTCGAACCACGAAAAACTCCAAAATACTCTCCGAGGCGAGTAAAATTGCAGAGCTTCTCAAAGCCACGGACGCTAGTTACCTGTAAGTTTTTAATTCCAGAGCTTATTTTTTCATTTCAACAGCTTATACCGCGGCGTTTATACTTTTCCCTTTCAATTTCGAGAAAATGTCCGGTCACTATGTTCAGTTGACGACTTCCGGAGTTTTGAACTGGTGACCACCCTTGTTCTGACTTTAACTGCCAATGCAGCATTTGGTTCTTCTTTCACCATTCGGGGGGCTGTTTCGCACAGGCCGATATTTATGGTTAATCGAAGTAAACTGGTTTTGACTATATGTTGTTTGGCACAGGTCGTGTTCGGGTTAAAGTCAATTAACCTTTACGTAATGGTATAGTTGGGAGTTTCTTAAATTAACTCACGTTCTGCTTTAAAGCAAATTTTATTTTGCTTTGCGCTGTAAGGGCCATTTTCAACTGGCGAATATGTTTCACCTATTTAAAATAAATAAAATTGAGCATCTAAATTAATTATTTTAAATTGCTTTATGTTGCAATCATTTCTGCAGAAGTTAATGGTATAGTTGGGAATTTTCGTAAACTAACTCATATTCTGCTTTAAAGCATGCTTTGCACTGTAAGGGCCATTTTCAACTGGCGAATATGTTTCACCTATTTAAAATAAATAAAATTAAGCATCTAAATCAATTATCTCAAATTGCTTTATGTTGCTATCATTTCTGCATAAATTATTCGAAAGTAGTTGACTTTATATTTAACAGAATTGCCTAGCAGAATCCTAGGTAAAATGGGAAAATATCAATTCAAATGTCAAATCATATTCTAATGAGTAGCCTGAGCGAAATGGCTCTAACTTAATGTCATCACAATTTTTTTAAAGGAAAATCTTGGGGAAACCCTTGGGCACTTCCCCTTATTCATGGATGGTATCTAGTGTAAACTTGTTGGTGCTGAATCTGCTGATTATGGTGCCTGATCTAGTAAGGACATTGAGTGAGGCACACAATAGAGGCAGCCAGCCTAGGGGATCACCCCAAAACCTTCTCCATGAAGTTCAAAGCACTCAACCACTCGACTACTTGAGCTAGCCACTGGGCTAATGTAATCACACTTTTCAAGGCTGTCCTAAATATAGATTAAATAAAGAACATTTCTCACCGTCTGTTGTTTTTTTCCAGTGAAATGTACATCCTAGGGAAACCCACTGGGCACCTCCCTTCATTCTGAGGATGATACCCAGGGTAAACCAGTCAGTTGCATTTTTGGCAACCTAGCTCGGTGGGGACATTGAGTGAGGCCCACAATATTCACAGAAGCAGCCAGCCTGGGGACTTTGCCCCACGATCTCCTACTTGTAATTCACAGCACTCAACTACTTGAGCTACCCCAATGGGCTATCACTGTCTGTTGTTATAAAGACTAATTTTGATAAGTTTTGGTTGTGGTTCCTCTAGGATCATGAGACCTCCCCCACACCCTAGTTCTCTCTTTGAGAATGATGTATTGATTAATCGGAAATATTATTGTTTTAAAAATATATGATAATCC
Organism: Picea engelmannii; assembly: GCA_009831015.1. Classification (NCBI taxonomy): domain Eukaryota; kingdom Viridiplantae; phylum Streptophyta; class Pinopsida; order Pinales; family Pinaceae; genus Picea; species Picea engelmannii. The sequence continues at coordinate 191,791 of ML794916.1, read as the reverse complement.
CCCTAAGAACTTACAAGGAATATACAAATTCTACAAAACAGATAGAGGACATCGTCATGCTGAAAATCCTGAACCACCAGTCAGCAGGGTCGACATACCAGAACAATGTGGAAATTTCAAAAATCTGTGCTTAAGACAAATTCATAAATTTCACCTCATTTACTCGAGGGTTCCCAGATATATTTCCTGTGAACCTTTCAGCTTTATGGATGACTCTGAAATATTAATTACAATTTGACTTCAGTCCAACCAAAATCACTAGGCAGCCCAAGAAAACAAACACTGAAACATTGCACTTCAAGGGGAGTAGATTCACAGCTCTAAGAGCTCAATCTTCTTAACAAATCAAATCTGGAAAGTACTTTATAACAACAGATTTATTACAGCCCCAAGTCTCCCCTTTTAGTTCCTTCTTAGCCTGTTAAATCACTCAATAAATTTGTTAACTGCTCATGACAAATGAGCATACCAAACAGCCCTAGAAAGTATTCATTAACATGAGAAACATGAGTCAGATTTTCAGATCTGCAATGCATAATATTTGGACAGCAAAGATACACTTCATATTACAACACAATGAAAATACAAGTACATACCATCGGTTCATCACAAGTTGGTACAACATGTGCCATCTGCTTATCACATTCGAGGACACTCCAATTGGAACCCAACCCTAGCTAGGGCATCTACCATCAACAACAAACCCTAATTAGCAATCATGACCTAGCAATGCATCACACCAAGCTACTCCCAATGGCTACAAAGTCTCAACAACAAGCTGGCATCGACACCAACAAGTCCATCTTTGATCTCCCACTTACATCACATGAGTTTTCTAGGAGATTCTCCAAGCTTGCATCACTCAATCTTTCGGTCTTCTTCACTCTTCCAGTGCTCATGTCTTACTCCAGGGTTTACATTACTCAAACCCTAGGCCTTCTTACATTATTCAAGTACAAAGACTCCTAGACAAACCCTAGCGCTAGCCTTTCAAGCTTCTTGTCCATCCCAGGGTTTGCATCCCACAAACCCTAGGTCTTCTTCCCTTTCACCACACAAGCACCAAGACGTTTAGACAATGTTATGATGGAATATCAAGAGTACATCAACATAAGCCCCAAGTTTTCTTCAAGCTAAGCGTCACACCAAGCTCCAAGACTCTTCTACTCTAGTGCTCCATGTTTGTGTGCTAGGGTTTACATCACAGAAACCCTAGGTCTTCTCTTGCATCACACAAGTGCCAAGACCGAAGCTCATCCCTAGCACTAACATTCATCTTCATGTCTCCTCTAGGGTTTGCATCATAAACCCTACATCTTGCTCCTGACAAAACCTTACCAAGATAATTACAAAGATAGAATAGTGGGTACATTGTGAAAATCCCAAGCCCTAGGTGACTAAAGTCCTTATGATCTCAATCAAACAAGTAGATAGCTGAATTTAATTATTGCATAAATAAATTTCAGACCATAGCATTAATCACACAATAGCTGGAAATCATATAGTGGAAGTATAAAAATTAATTACACACAACACATGTAATTACTCCTTCATTAACTGCTTTTCATTCCTTCGAAAAACTTATAAGGAAACCTCCACACGTTGCCCAAAAAACAACATTGCACGAATACCAAAAAACACCTCAAACTGAGTAAAACAATTTGCAGTGAGAGTATGGCATGCTATACAACTGTAGTATGGACTATATAGACACCGATACGGTTCTATCCGCATGACTGTACAAATCCAAACGGTACTGTCCGTAGGATTGTACAGACTTCCATATCACTGTATGAAACTCTCCCATACACTGTACAGACATGTACGAGACCACGTGCTGCTGGAAACCTCTCTTTCCTAGTTGTTTGCTCTCTCTTCCTCTTTGTCTTTTAACTTGCTCAAATGCTCATGTGTTCTCTTGTGTCTTTGAACTCTCTATCTTAACATTTCTTTATAGTTTTAGTTGAGACCACCCTAATCTGTTTCTGATATTACGTATAGTTTAAGTCATGCATGCATGGAATACAATTTTTTTAGACTCAAGTTTCAACTACTGAAAATAAGACTTTCACTTTTTAACTAAAGTGAATTAGAAAATATAATTCACTTTTTGAAAATAGAATCACTTTTTAAAATAGAATTACTTTTCGAAAATTACTTTTTGAAAATATCTCGAACCACTTCTCGCATGTTCACATGGAACCTGTGCAAAAGTTCTTGTCCGAGCTATAATTCTCAACACTCCCTCTTAGCGAGGAAGGAATTTTGCACCAATCCAAGTTTGTTTCTGAATGTTTCAAACTTCCCTTTTGCCAAGACTTGGTCAGAATATCAACTACTTGCTGATCCGTGGGAATATACTGGAGATTCCTTGCTCCCTTCTGAACCATTTCTCATATGAAGTGATATTTTATCTCTTTATGCTTGGACCTGTTATGAAACACTGGATTCTCAAAGAGTTTAATACAACTCTGATTGTCACAGTAAATGACCATGGGATCCAACTGTTGATCAAACAATCCTACAAGTAAATTGCGAAGCTAGATGGCCTCATAACTAGTCATACTGGCTGCCATGTATTCTGCCTCTGCTGAGCTAAGTGCCACAGAATTTTTCTTCTTGTTGAATTGGGATATTATCCCTGATCCCAAGCTAAAGCAACACCTTGAGGTGTTCTTCCTGTCTGTTGCACTGCTTGCCCAATCTGAGTGTGTATACCCCTGCAACTTCACTTCACCATCTCTAAGATATCTTAGACCATACTTTGTTGTGCCCCTCAAATACTTGAGCACATGTTTTTCTACTACCCAATGCTCCTACCTTGGCTCCACCATGAACCGACTTAAGGTGTTCGCTGCAAAACATATATCTGGCCTGGTGTTGACGAAATACATCAAAGAACCTATCGGTTGCCTGTATAATGTGAGATCCACGAACTCTAAATCTGAAGTTGTCACCATCTTCAGATTAGTGATTATAGGTGTGGCCATAGGTTCGTAGTCCTCCATCCAAAACCTCTTCAAGATTTGTATTGCATACTTATCTTGCCCAAGGAAAATTTCCCCCGGTCTTTGCCAAACCTCCAAACCCAAGAGGTAATGCATTAGGCCGATGTCCTTCATCTCTAACTCAATTGCTATGTCTGCTTTGCTCTCTGCAATGAACTTCTCTGCACCTGTTAGAAGCAAGTCATCTACATACAACACCAAAATGAGCAAATCGATTTGAACAAATATATAATATAAGTTAGGATCTATTTCGCTTTTGGTGAAGCCCATACTCTGCAGATATCCATCGATTCTGGAATACCATGCTCTTGGTACCTGCTTGAGTCCATACAAGGCTTTCTTAAGCCTACACACATGGGACTCCTTCCCACTTACCTCAAAGCCTTGAGGTTGCTCTATATACCTGGCGATTGGAAGTAGTCTGGAACAAAAGTCTCCTAGTATTCCACTCCCTCTTTCTGGGTGAACCCTCTTGTCATAAACCTCGCTTTGAACTTCTCAATGTTGCCATTTGCAACATGCTTGATCTTATAGAGCCATATGGAACTCACAATTGACTTCCCCTTCGATCTTGGCACTATGTCCCAAACATCATTCTTCATGATGGAGGTGTACTTCTCCACCATGGAATCTCGCCATATTTATTGGTCAGCTACCTCTTGAGAACTGGAAGGCTTAGAATCTAGAATGTTTCTCATTAATGCCGCATAGTCTGGAAACTTTTTTGGAGGACTTCTCTCTCTAAATTTGGTCTTAGGAGTCTCAACATGCTCTTGAGCATCCCTCAATGTTTGACTGAACCATCGAGGTCCCGTGACAGAAGTGGAAGGGGCTCCTATCTCCCCCTGTTCACTTGAAGGTTGTTGTATTGCCCTAGAAATCACTTGTGACCCCAACTCAACGTTCAGAGCTTCCCGCTCCTCATCCTCTGCCACTGGAGTAGGCTCATCAGACTTCCTGGATGCAAAGTCTTCCTCAAACTTTACGTCCCTGCTTACTATTGTCTTCCTCTACTTTGGAATATAGACCCTCTAAGCCTTTGAAGTTTCACTGCAACCCACAATCAAACCCTTCTTGCTGGAGGGCTCCAACTTGGTCCTCTTTTCTATTGATACATGGATATAAACTGGACAACCAAAGATGTGAAAATGACTCACCTCTGGCTTCACATCAGTGAATGCCTGCTTTGGTGTCTTGTGCTCCAAGATCTTGTGAGGACACCGGTTCTGGATGTAAATTGCTATGTTACATGCCTTTGCCCAAAGAAACATGGGCAAGTCCTGATCATGTATCATGGCTTTAGCAACCCCTATAATGGATTGATTCTTCTACCTTGCAACCCATTTTGTTGTGGGTTGTACTTAATTGCCAACTCCCTCTTGATTCCCGCCTCCTTGCAGAAACCCTCGAACTTCTTGGAGGTATGCTCTCCCCCATTGTCTGATCTCAAGACTTCGATCTTCTTCCCTATTTGGTTTTCAACTAGAGCTTTGAACTTCTGAAACCTGCTAAAGACCTCATCCTTGGTCTTTAAGAAGTAGATCCAAGCCTTGCGAGAGAAATCATCAATAAAGAACATAACACATGCTTCCTGTTATTGACGCCACTGACATCGGTCTACAAACATCTGAATGTACTAGGTCGAATATCCCCTTAGACCTTTGCTCGCTACTTAGGAAAGCTGCACTCTCTGCATACACCATGCTGCTCAATACCGGACTTTGGAAGACCTGTGACTATCTCCCTCAGAATAGGCAATGCCCTATGATGCAGGTACCCCATCCTATTGTGCGAGAACTCGCACAAGTTGTCATTGTTATGCACCAAGGCTCGAACATGTTCACCATGCAACTTGTACAAATTACCTTCTCTAACCCTATTACTTGAGCTGTATCTAGGCTAGAATCCTTCGGCTTGATGAGGATTTGTTGGTTCTTGAACTCAACTGCAAAGCCCTTATCCTCCACGAATGAAATTGAAAGCAAATTCTTCCTAGGACCCAAAACAAACAAGACATCGTCAAAATTTAAAGAATTATCCGACTCGAGTTGCAAGGGAGTAGTACCAACTCCTGCTACAAGGTACTTGGCATCATCACCAAGCTCAACTTGTATTCCTGAGTCCTGCTTCTTCAGACCAGAAAACAACTGCCATGCTGAAGTCATATGTCGAGATGCCCCACTGTCTACATACCATGCATTCCTTGGAATCGTGCTAATAGAAAAGAAAGATACCAATGAGAAAACTTTCTTGAACTTGGCAACAAACTCATTCATCTGAGTTTCCACAGAGGCTACTACTTGCTTATGCTGTTGCTTCCCTCTACCCTTCTTATCTGGACACTGTGATGCATAATGACTGTACTTATGACAACTGAAGCACTTGATTTTACTCAAGTTCTTCTTTCCTGGTTGTCAGGTTGACTACGCACTCTTTCCCTTACCCTTGCTAGGTCCTTTACCTTTGCCCTTATTTGATTGACCAAATAGCACTAGGTTCTCTTCACCATCCTCCTTGCCGGCCTTTGACTCTGTTTGAGTCTCCTCCTCAATACAGTCATCCCAAAGCCTCTCAAAGTCAGGAAGGTTTTCTCGAGCGCAAATGCCTTTGACAAATGGTTCCCATGAAGTTGGGAATCCATTTAGTGCCATGTTCACTAAATCTGCATCTTCAACCTTCTCCCCAACTATTGCAAGTTGATCACGTATTTGTGTGATCTTCATAAGGTAACTGGTGACTGTGTCTGATCTGGTCATCACTATGGATTTGAGTTTGTTCCGCAATATCATCTTCCTGTTTATGTTTTGACTCTAGTAGAGACTAACCAGGGCATAGAGCATCTCCTTCACTGTCTTCTTCTCAGATACATGAGGGATCAAATGATTCTTTATGGCATCCAAGATCATCCGCTTGGCCTTCACTACTCTCTTGTGAGAGCTACCAACTCATGCTGATCTGTAGGCGGAGTAGCAATGTTCTTGGCAATATCCCAGAGATCATTATTTTCTAGTAAGAGTGTAACCCTTACCTTCCATGATAAGAAATTCGAGGCACCATCCAATCTGTCCTCAAACCTGAGGCTAGCTGATGCCATCTCTGAGATCCACTGCACAAACTCCCAAATCTGAAAATGAAACTTTGACACCTTCTCACTGCTAGTCCTTCTTCCCTGCAGTGGATTTACCACTGCAGATCCTAGAAAATCTCAGAGAAATGAGCTTTGATACCATGTGAAAATCCCATCCCTAGGTGACTAAAGTCCTTATGAACTCAATCAAACAAGTAGATTGCTGAATTTAATTGTTGCAGAAATAAATTTCAGACCATAGCATTAATCACACAATAGTTGGAAATCAAACAACAGAAGCATAAAAATTAATTTCACATAACACAGGTAATTACTCCTTCAATAGCTGCTTTTCATTTCTTCGAAAAACTTACAAGGAAACCTCTACACACTGCCCAAAAAACACTGCAAACTGAGCAAAAAATTACTAATCTCAGATCTAAAATTTACTTCCTAGTGATCAAACAGTAAACCCTAGTTGTTATCAGTGAACAATTTTACACTAAAATTATGATAGAAAATTATAGTAGTGGAAACAATAAGATCTGAGATAAACCATCCATGCAATTGAGACGCTAAATTTTCTGTTTTGTAAAATTGTCAAATTCAGGAATTCTGAGGGCAAAACCAACCCTCCCAATTGATACAAATTCACCAGAAAACTGAGGACAACCTTGTCCTCTGAAAACACAAAAATAAACAAATTTCTGAAACGAATCTCTTGCAAACCTATTGATGTCACTCGGTTGTAATGTTGACGTCACCTGGCCGTACGGACATGTCCGTACGGTTTTGTCACATGTGCGGCCTTCTTTTCCTGTTTGCACGTGCAGCCTGTTTAGATCGTACCACACGTGCGACCAACTGTACGGACCTGTACGACCCAGGCGTTTGGTCCATACAGTCCACCCATGCGACATGTTCTCTACGACAACTTCTCTCCACATGTGCGACTTCCCTTGCCTCACACGTGTGATCTCTTTCCCTTCCAAGAACAAAAAAAATAGATAACCAAAAACCTTAGGTCAGATTACCTAGGTGTAGAAATTCCTTTGCTGCAATCTCCATTCTCCTAGCACAAGTGTTTACTCACTTATGCCAACTCCATTATGCCACAATGAGATTTGTCACAATCTCTCCTCTCCTTATATAGGAGTCTAATGAGTGAGTTTAGGAACCCCTCCTAAACTCAACAATTAATTAGAATATTTTATTCTCTTTTGTGGGTGAAAAACCCCAACGCAAACCCACAAAGCCCATCAACTCACCCATGAGGACCTAGCCTCATTCCAAGGTCGATTTCACTAAAACAAAGGGTTGATATGGTGCCAACGAAAATTCCCACATGCTTGACACCATGGCCCCTTGTGGGAATACCTCCTGAAGCTACAAAATCATCAACAATCAGGAACATGTAAAAACTCCATGGATGGTGTTTGTGCAAGTGTTTTCGAAAGAACGGCTTGACTGCCAACACTAAGACACATACCAAATCATGATATTGGAAATCGCAGAAGAAATGGCCACTGTTTGTCGGTTGAGAGCACTAACTCCTCTGAATCCCTAAGAATCTCCAACTCAGGACCTTGTAGAGCATCAAAATAGTGTCTGATAGGCAAAGGTTCAATCTCATGCTCCCTTGGGTTAACTGCTTCACTATCTCTTTCTTGTGGCTTGCCACGAAAGCGAGAAACTTGACGTTCAAGCTTTCCAGATCTTGTCCTAAAATAGGCATAACTTCCGTCCTTCACTTTGTTACCACCATCACGTCTATCGCCAGCAGCATTAGGAACCATTCCACTGGCCATTGCTTTGGCATATGAGTTTCCTATAGGTATTGTTTGTGAAAACGACTTCGCTTGTTTATGTGATTTTCTTTTAGCGAAGTTGAACGACATATTCAAAATTTTTTGTGCTATTGGCCCCTTTGAACCTGCACCGACTTTTTGAGCTTGAAAAGAGACCTTCTTTGATTGCTCCATCTGAAATTTGACAAGTGAAGATGGCATGCTAATTGAAATTACATTGGTAGGTGAAGATTGGCATGTTAATGGCATGCTAATTGAACGGACGAGGGGTAGTCCAATGGTTGCAACAAAGACATCTTCAAAGGATGTAAGTAAATCGACTAGATTTGAAGGAAGGGTGTGAGAGGGGCTGTTTGGTTTAAAAGGGCGCACTAGATCCTTAGCAACCAAATTCTTTTGGCTACTATTGTCAAGGATGAGTGTGGCCAAGGATTGCTTGATCTAGCAATTATGAGTAAACAAAGGCTTTGGTAAAGAAATCTGGGGATCAGTGGCCATGAGTAGGAGAGAGGGGTTTGGTTTCGTAGGATTCTCCAAGGTGATCAGCTTAGGGGGGGTGTTGTGCTCGAGGAGGACTTAGAAGCATCAGTGAATAGAGTCTTGACATGATTCTCATTATGAAGAACACAACATTCAACTAAGGAGTGAAATTGAGATTTGTGATAAGAACACCATTTGCTAGGCTTGGGCGAGGTAGGATAAGGAGGAGTTGATGAAGGGACAACTTTGGATAGAGGAGATCGAAGGTGAGGAGCGAGCTTCCGTTCCACAACCAAAGCTTGAAGAAAGGCCTTATCTAAGGAAGAGCTTTCAAATAAATCAACCTCTTTGCATAACAATAATAAAAGAATGGAATTAAATTTAACAATGAGTACATCTTCCGGATCTTGAATTTGCAACTAAATGCGGAGCTTAGTAAACACCTCAATGTAGCTTTGGATTCACTGGCTTGAGAGTTGACGGATTGCAACCAGCGAGCTAGGAGAGTTTGACGGTACCCTTGGGATAGAAGCGATTCCGCAATGCTTGACAAAAGGCATCCCAAGAACCAATAGGTGGAGGTGGGCCAGGCTAATCTCCCAAGTCCACCACCAGAGAGTAGGTATCTGTTTGGGTGTCCCACCAGGCTTGAGAAGCCCCTTCTAATTGCAAATTGGCTATTTGTAGCTTATGTTCTTCAGTCATTCCTGGGCAGGTATTGAAATAAGTGGATAGACTGCGTACCCAGGAATCAACGACCTCACCATTCATATTGCCCGAAAACTTAAGCAGCTGGAAACGAGTATCCAACTGCAGAGGCGCTGGGGATCTCTGCTGGAGTCACATGAGTTCATTGAGAGCAAGAGCCAGGTATTGAATGGGAGAAGATTGCCCAGATGTAGAATTCTCGGGGGTGGGGTCTCTATGAGGAGGCATTATCTTCATATACAGACTAAATTGAGAACTGAGAATGGAGAGTGCATTGAAAACAAAAGAGCAAGGGTGCTGGAGCCCAAGAGGGAGGGCAAACCCTTAAGCACACTGTTTGGAGAAAACCCTAGTGCACTATTCACTGGATTTGGATCTGGATGTAAAACCGTGGATCTAGATCCAACCCTCTGGAGCCCAAAAGGGAGAGTGGGCTAGAAAACCCTAGCCAAGTGTACATTGAGAAGGCATGCTTGAAGAGAGGGGAGGGCATGGCAAACCCTAACACACCTTTTTACTAACTGGAAAAGAGGGGGGGGGTGTGGAAGATCCCCACAACCAAATCCCTGAGCAGTGGAGAGCGAGAGCAACCCTAACACACTGTGTTGGAAGAGATGGAGGGCGAGCTAAGCCTTGAGTGCACCTTTGAAGCTGGAAATCACCACAAAGAATTGGGCATGGAGGTTTGGAGCAAACCCTAGCACACTGCCTGAGAGATGGAGGGTGGAGCCATCCTTAGCGTAGACATTAGCAACCCATGAAATGTAATTTTCTTTTGTCTAAAACTCACTGGAGCAGAAGCATCTCAGATCGATGCTCTGATACCATTTGATTTACGATAGCAATGCTTAGGAAATTAACTAGAATAGGAAAACATGAATACTTTCACTAAAACTGAGAGCAAAATGACCATCCTTTATTTAGAATAAGAGGCAGTCTTATATAGATGCTTGTTATTACATGATGTCTTGAATAGGTCAAGCTACAACTAGCTTTTAACAACTAGTTAGATAGATCTGATCAACTACTTCCTTGGGGCTTGAGCCCAACTATTCTTCTCCTCCAATAAGCTAAGAGAGTGCACCTTCCAAGAATTCAGTTCGCTAAGGGAATGTGCCTTCCTCGGGATTCACATGGATGTCTATTGGATTTCCCACCATAGATCGTCAATTTTGTGTAGGGGGCAATGTCTAGGTTTTTCTTCAACACTAGCAACACAATTGTTCTTCAACAAAGTTTGGGTGTAATATTGTCTACCATCATTGTTCATCTTCTACCATGATTGTAGATTACTCTGATACTTTTGGCAAGGGTTGTGGGGATTGATGGATACCAAACTAAAGAGAAGTATTGCTTTCCATCCACAAACTAATGGACAAATTGAGGTAGTAAATTGCATCACGATACCACTATTGTGTATTTTCAATCATTGACATTTGTAGACATTGGATGCCAATGTCCCATAGGTGCAACATTGTCACAATTACGCAGTGCACAGTGCACTAGGGACCACACCTTTTGAAGTGTGCCTTGGATCCTTGCCAAATAATCGATTTGTAATATTGGGTTCCATTCCCTACGCAACAATGACAAAGGAGGTTGTTGCACGTGGGCAAGTTATAAGGTTCCTAGATCACATCCTAAAGATTCATGATCAAGTTTGAAAAGCTTTGCAAAAGATCCCACAAAGGCACAAGGGAAGACATGATCAACACCTTGTAGATCATTAATTTTGTATACGAGACAACATTTAGGTTGTAAACATTTAGGTTTATATTTAGAAAGAGCACTTCAAGAGGACAAAAAATCTAAGCTGCTTTGATATGGCCCTTGCACAATCCTTCTGTAGATTGGGGAGAACTGTTTAGATTGGATTTACCAGTGTGCAAATACATTCATGTAGTGTTCAAGTGAATCTCTTGAATCCCCTCGAGCCATTGATGTTGGATGGTTATGAGGCCAATCCCTGAAGAGCTTATCGCTAAAGTTGGTGTAGAGCTAGAAGAAGATACTGTTCTATAATGCAAAGAGTGAGCAACTAGACGAGGAACCCTAAAACTTCATCAAATTAGGCTAAAAGGACAGTGGCCCCAAGATGAGAAATGGTACATCTTAGAGCAAATCCAACGATGACTTTCCCAACTAAAGGACAACTCTTGGTGAACAACAAATGCTATGTGGGGAGGTTTTTTCCTAGAAGGTGTTGGAGGTTGACTACACATAGATTTGGTCATTGTATCAGAGGCTCAGATTAGTGCAACAACATCAATGCATGATGCACATTACAATGGTCAACCTTCGGCGAGAATCACTGTGACAAATTGCATTGTGTTGTGAGCATGCTTAAAAGCCCCTTTGTAATGTTGTCCAATACAATGACTTAATTGTGTAGCCTGAAATTTTGATTCCTTTAGTAGAAAGTTCAGTTGTGTTAATATTTGCTGCACAACTTTGGCAAGATAATTTCTTTGCGACACAACAAAACAATGTAGACACAACTTAGTGACATTCACATTGAACACCACAATTATGATGTATCAGTTTCCTTCTTTGTCTCTTTCTCTTTCTTGATTTTCTATAAATTATTTAATATAAAAACTATGAATGAATGAAAATGCTTCGTCTTTGCTTGTTGGTGATTGATACCCTATTTTGAGATTGTGAAGGGGTTAATTGGTTGGTTGCTATAGCTTCATGTTGTTCATATTCTCATTGTGCCATTTTATTCAATTAATGAGATTTTGGAGCACAGATTTGTTACCCAATATTGTTGTGCCAATATGTATGTTTAAAATATCTTAATGCTAATAAAATAATCTGTTGCGCCATAAGTTCGAGATTGTGTATGCTAAGTTGAACCTGTTTGAATTTTTTGCAGTTGCGCTGATTTTGTTGGTGCACCCTGCATTTGTAGCAACTCTTGCTACTTGTAGCATCAAGTATATTTTATATAAAATATATTTGCCCAAAACATAGAAGCTTCATTGGAGGGTGCTTCATCCTAGGTAATGTCATAGTAGTATGGCAAGGTATGGATTGGGCCGATGCATTGGCTTCAATGCTCTATGAAGATTGAATTTGAGAAACCGTATGATAAGGTCGAATGGCTGTTCATTTTGGCTATTTCTCATCTTGCTTCTCAAAGTCTTTTCACCTTCCCTTATAGTTTCCTTACACAGTTTAATTTCATATGATAAACACCATGCTGCCCATCTCATAGAGTTGAAATCTTTAAACAAGAGGCAACTCCATGCCTTTAAGCATGTCCATGTGTATCGTAACCGTGTGGCCCACTTATATAACAAGCATGTTGTCAAAATAGAGTTATATGTTGTGGATATGGTTTTAAGTTCAAATTTGAAAACCTCAGTAGAGAGGTAGTTTAAGGGTCAGTTTGAGCCTAACTGGACCAATCTGTATGTCATCATGTATGTTTTACAGAATGGTACGTACAGCTTGGCCGATTTAAAGGGGTTGGAATTAGATTCGCCTATTGATTTGATGTACCCTCATCAATATTTCTCCTAAGTTCCCTATCTCTCTCTATTTCCCTTGCTTCATTCTTGTGACCTCTTTACTAGCTTGATCCTTATCATCTCTTGGATCTGTCTATTGGTGCAGCTGCTTGCTCATCTTGCTTTTTGACTGTTCAATTTACTTACCTTCTATGCTACTCAATCTCCATTGTATAAAGGGTTGGCCCTAATCATGCTGGGGACAATGTTTTACTCCATGATGATGGCTATTGTGAGTCATATCCTAGTCTATTTTTAAGCTTGTAATTTCACGGGATGATACCAAGCATGCGATGTGGATTCTGATGACATCTAGAATTTTCCTTGCTTGGTACTCTTGATTTACCACCATTCAGGCCCTTGCTTGGGGATTGTGGCATAGACTTGCTATTTTCTCCATCTTTTAGAGCTTTTCCCGGGTGATGAGAGTGGTGATGGTATAATGCTATGGATCGCCTTGCCTAGGCAGTGAGAAAGCTGTGGACTTGGTGAGCTTGGTGTCCAACATCGACCAGAGGCTGGACCAAAATGTACTGAGGAACCTACTGTCCCGATCTGAGATGATAGACTGTGGGATCCCAAAGTGTACCCACACTCGTTCAGAGAAGAGTTTAGCAGTGGCTTCTGCTGTGATATTCTTCTTGCAGGCCATCATAATGGACATCTTCGAGAATCGGTCGACGACCACAAAAACACAGTTATTTCCATGCTTAGTAGAAGGAAGGCCCGACATGTAATCCATAGAGATGGATTCCCAAGGTTGACTGGGGGTAGGAA
>ML794916.1:132669-158125 GCA_009831015.1 Picea engelmannii | reverse complement strand
ACTAGATGTAAGGGTGTTTCATTACAATAGGATTACAAAAGAATAGTTACTTCACAAAATTATTAGATACAGGTACTTACAAATAAGAATTCTAAAGGTACAATGATACAACACAACAAGCTAACCACGTTTTATTTATATGTGCAGGATATAAAGAAAATCAAATCATTAGCATCATCAACACATTGAGTTCATCATCAACATTCACAAGAAGATTTAGAATTTGAAGCACAAGTGTTCCACAATGATCAAGATACTCAACACTTTAGTTATCTAGCCCACAAAGTATTGTTAGATGAAAGATTGAATTACAAGTATTAAGCCCAAGGTTTAATTACTTAGTGAGTTAAGGGTTCCTTAAGATTGCAAGATTTTAACTACCCTTATTAAGTGTGTCACCAAAAACATTAAGTGTGTCACCAAAAACCTCCTCCCCCGATTGCCAAATAGCTGCTGGATGCTGAAGAAGTGAGGCAACAAGGCCTACCCTAGCTTCACAGGTCATCCCTAAGAATTGAGTTTTTACGGAAAGGACGCCGCGCGCCGTGAGACCGTCCCCGGCCTAGCACCTTCCGTTGCCCTCCTCAATCCCCGTTTTAGATGGTGAAGATGGTGGTTTAAGGTACCCTATTAAGTCTATTAAGTTGGTATATCAATTGGTTAGACTTTTAGGTGTTTTCTTAAGTGTTTTAATCACTTTATGATGCCTTAAAATGATGAATTAATGCCAAAACCGAAACTTACTTCAGCTTATTAAGTGTGTTATTTAAGCATACGAATGAAGCATTTAACACATGTAAAGCAATGGAAAGCAAGCTGAAATAACGATTTAGTTTGTCACCATGATTAAACTATTAACATGAAAGAGCTTGTTATGAAAAATACTAATGCACAAGGGCAAGGACAACTTGCCAAAGAATAAAAGAATAACTCAAGCTTATAACACTTATCTTATGTTGTTAGGGCATTAAGAGAAGAAGCTTAAAGTGTTTAAGAGAAGCTTGAAGAATTAGAAGTGTGCCTACACTATCAACTTATCCAACAATTTATTAACTTAAGTGTGTTGGCAAATGGCCTTAAGATGTTATAACATGAAAGAAAATTCACTTGCTAAACCATTAAAGCGTAAACCATTTAGTGTGTGTTGGATTAAAGCATGTAAACAAGATAGATCTTAAAGAGCTTATGACACGCAACTAGATCTAAGAAAGTTGATTATGCCTCAAGGGCTTAAACTATGGATTAAAGTATGTGAGATCTAGATCTAGAATATTTTAAACCCTTAAAGCATTAGAAAAGATCGATAACACATTAATTATCTTAGCCTTACGGTTTTGGGTATTCCTCTCCCAAAGTGTAGGCAATTTAGAGATTACTTGAAAGAAAAAGAGAGGAGAAGAAAGCAACTAAACACTTATCAACAAGTCACTAGCTAACCCTGCGTCCTAGCCTAAGGAAATGCTCAAAAATTGAAAAAAAAATGAGATTTGCACTTACCCTAAGCTACCCTAAGCTCACACTTGGGAGGTAGGCCGTACCAATTCTCCTCCCAAGCTATGAGCAAGCAAGAATCTACTAGAAAGTGAAGAAATAATGAGAAACTAGCTAGAAAATGAAAAATAGAGGTTGAGATTTGTTACCCACTTGAAGAGAAGGGTCTTTGAGTGTTGTGTGGCTATTTTAGGGCAACTTAACCCCCTCAACCTGTTGCAAACCTGTAAAAACCAGCAAGTTATGCTTGCTGGAAAATCTACACACAACCAACAATGTGAAGAAAAAATTCTGTTTTTAGGGCAGTAATTTTTCTCCTTGAAAAACTATGATAAAATATGATCTAAAGTGACCAATCTACTATGTTAGGCTAGCTGAAATATATATGGAGTGAACAACAATGAAATAATGAGTAAAAGAGAGAGAAAAGAGGAGTTTATATGTGCTTTAAGGGAGGACTCTTCCTTGAGGCATTCCCAATAAAACCCTTGAAGCCAAACCTGCAAAAACTTGACAAGATAGCATGCATACAAGAAGATAAAATGATTGAATATGCTAATAAGATGAAATACTTGCACCCTATCTAGCAAACCCACATATATAGATCTACAAGAATACTTCTTGTTAGATCTACCCAAGTAAAACACTTTACCCAAGATCTAATCATGCAAACACCATGCCAAATCAAAACAATATTACCTCATGTGTAGCAAAAACAAAAATACTTCTTGCTCTTCCAATAATCCTCCAAAGTTTCTCCTTTATTACTCAAAAATGGATCTTGGAGAAATACTTGCTCCAAAACCCTAAGAGCCAAAGAATGGATGAAAGATGGACGAGAGAGAGAGAGAGAGAGAGAGAGAGAGATGAAAATCAAGTAGCATAACAATAGCTCAAGATACGGTGAAGAAAAGAGTGAGGAGAGGGTTCTATTTATACCTGGAGAGGCAAAGTTACCCCTCTTGGATGAGTTACAAGTGTCACACATCAAAGAAAAGTCACTTTTAGGGTTTTGGTAAGTTAGGGTTTTGGCATGGATGGATGAAGTGGAAATGAGTTGGAGTGAGTTGGCAAGGCTTTGCTAAGTGAAATGATGAGTTGTAGGGTCTAGGGAGGCACACCAAGGGATAGAATAAGACTCCAATTAATTTTTTTATTATTTTTTCACTTTTTGGAGACTTTCTAGAAGGGAGGCACACCACTCTAGGAAAAGTGACGTTTTTGCTTAATGGCTAGGTGAGGGGCTGATGTGAGGGTTGGAAAAGGTTAGAAAAGGTTAGGAAAAATCTCTCTCACCTTTATCCATCTGTACTTTACCCCATTTGCTCAAAATTACAAAAACGACATTTTTCCTATGTCATGACTTAACAGTGAAAATTGCTATTTTGACTGACTGAGACTCCTGGTGGACAAACACTTAGCAAAAGTTGTTCGACTGAGCTGAAACTTGGTCCAAGGGTGTAGGGGGTGTCTTTCCATTTCTTTTGAGCACAAATACCCCTATCAAAAGTCCAAGGACCTAGTTTTTACAATTTTTGCTCAATAATAATTAATTAATTAAATAATTAAAACTCCAAACTTAGGGAAATTTAATTAAAAAAAACTAATCTAGACTCGATGGAATTCTGCGAAAATTTCTAAGATGTCTTACATGGTCATTTACATCATCCCTAAACAATAGTTACCAGAGGATAAACCCATTAGAACGCCCTTCACCACTTTGGAGGAATTATTGCAAGTGTGAGGGAAAAACTCATGGGAAATCAATAAGGCTGAAAATCCCAATTGATAACCTGTGGATAAAAAACCCTTGGTGAAAGGAACCCTCCCAATGAACCCATCCCAAGGTAATTGACCTAAATATGACCCATGCAGACCTATTACATTATTGACCTACGCAGGGGTGCAGAAATTCCGTTTACAAAAAGAAGTCTTGGGGCCAAAAATGCCCTGTAGAACCAAATAATCTTCGACAAATGAGCATCTGATGATGCATTTCTTCATGGCACATGGAGTTGACCCCCTAGTTGGAGGATAGGTGGTCAACAGGAGGAAAGAATGAGCCAGAGGGTTTATTCTTAATTATTTCAACTTTTAACCTTTCAAGAACTGAACCTCAACGAGCTTCAACGCAACACATCAAATACCAGGCGAATTTAATGGCAAACTTAAATGAATTAATTCAAAATTGCTTGAAGTTGGACGAATTTCGAACTTGAAGGTTCAAATTTGCCGAACATAGTTACTAAGAGGGCACATAGCATTGTGATTCATCAACTTGATTAGACGAGCTAGCCCAAAGAGTAGTTTCTCATTCTTTTAACTGGGTGGTGAAGCGTTGCTTATTAGTTGTACAAATTTGTGAGAGTTGTGTTTGGAAAACAACATAGGGGGAAGTTTGAGAGGGGAAATGCACTTCGACAGGGGGTGGGTTATCGCTGGTTTAGAGTGATCTATGTCGACTAATGCCATTGACAACTTTGGGAGTTGTGAAACATTTCTCAACTTTCATTGATGACTATTCCCATTAGATATGGGTTTACTTCTTGAAGGTTAAGTTAGATGCACAAACATTTTTCAAGAATTTTAAGAGCAAGTTAGGAACCCAAAGCAAGAAAAGATAATGGCACTTAGTACTGGTAAATATGCATCTAGTAATTTCAAAAATTTATGCAAAGTAAAAGTAATCATTTAGCAACAAACCACATCCTATGTGCTTCAACAAAGCAATGCTGGAAAGGATGAAACACACTATCGTGGTTGAGATGGCTAGGTGCATGTTGAAAGATAAGATAAGATAAGATAAGACGATTTTATTAATGTCCAACAAATGACCACAAAAGTAGGTCAATGGGACTGAAGAAAACAAGTATGAATACAATGTGGGAGTGCAAGCGCATCTCCTAGACAATGCCAAAAATAGCATAAAGAAAGAAAGAAAGGAAAAAACATGTAGTAGTAGTACAACCTCATGTAGTAGTAGTAAAATCCCCCCCTGAAACTAGCATTGTTTCAAAAGGAAAGAAAAGTGAGCAATGAATGAATGCCATGGATGCTGAGTTTAAATTCTTGTAGAAGAATGAGAGTTGTAGGGTGGTTGAATTTATAAAATATGGAGACCCACAATGATAAATAGATTTGCAGAGAGAAAAGAGAAGATTTTATTATTGAATGTGTGTAATGAGATATAAGGTGAGATAAATATTATTAATGTCCGATAAATGACCACTAAAGTAGGTCAATGGGACTGTTAGGTGCAATGATGTCTATACAAAGCGAGAGTGCTAAAGCGACTCCTATACAAAAGAAAGAAGCAAGAAGTAAAATAGAATAGAAGTCTAATCTAAAACCTAGAGAGCCAACTCCAAAGATGGAGAGGTGATTTGGGAGAGACATGTACAAGGTGAGTAGGACTAGAATCTATGGGCCAATGGTACAAGGCTACCTTGGTTCATTGGAACCATCTCTCCTAACATTCGAGGATGAATGGAGTAAAATCAAAATAGATGTCTGTTTGGAAGAAGAATTGCAAGAGGAGATGGAATGAGTGTTGTGCTGTTGTTTGGAAGGAAGACCCCATCGTTGTGGTTTGGAGGATATCATCTGGCGGAAGCAAGAAGTAAAATAGAATAGAAGTGTAATCTAAAACCTAGAGAGCCAACTTCAAAGATGGAGAGGTGATTCGAGAGAGACATGTACAAGGYGAGTAGGACCAGAATCTATGGGCCAATGGTACAAGGCTACCTTGGTTCATTGGAACCATCTCTCCTAACATTCAAGGCTGAATGGAGTAAAATAAAAATAGATGTCTGTTTGGAAGAAGAATTGGAAGAGGAGATGGAATGAGTGTTGTGCTGTTGTTTGGAAGGAAGACCCCATCGCTGTGGTTTGGAGGATATCATCTGGCGACTGGTCTATCTGCTAATATGAGGTCTGGTCTCACAACGCCACTGGGGTCTCGTAGAGGTAGAAATAGTGCCCCATGTCCTCTTTGATCTAGGGTCATCTCTATCCGTCTCTCGCTTGGTGCCCCTAATTGGGAGAACTGTAAAAAAGGAAGTTATCCGCTAGGTGGGAACTGGTCTAGGATGTGGATGTGGTTGGAGGATAGAAGAG
Source organism: Picea engelmannii (assembly GCA_009831015.1). NCBI lineage: Eukaryota > Viridiplantae > Streptophyta > Pinopsida > Pinales > Pinaceae > Picea > Picea engelmannii. The sequence continues at coordinate 152,518 of ML794916.1, read as the reverse complement.
AGGAGATAGAGGACCTCCTGCATGTATAAGGCTAGGCATCTTTGGTTAGGGTACCTAAAGAAAAAAGAAACTTTCAAGCGTTTGTATCTCTTTGAAAAGACAACGGAACTGTGCTCGGATCTCACAGTAAACCGGGCAATGGGAGATGGAGTGCTCTTTAGTCTTAATCTCTCGAAGATGGCATAGCTGGCAAATCCTGTCTAATCAGTGAATTTGATGGTCAGTCTCAATCCATAGTCTATGAGAGCCAACTTTGAATTGGCCGAGGGGGATCTGAAGAGCGTGCATCATATGGCAAAGTATGTAAAGGGGTCGAACAATGAGTCCATCCCTCATAACCATGAAGTGCTCAACATAGAAGGCCATCTTTGGACGTAACCCACCCTGAGGGTTTATCCATGTGACTTGTACAAACTACCTGTAGATATTGTCTTTGATGATTGTATTCGTCTCTTGTTTGGTAGGTAAGAGGTGGCCGAGTGAATCCAAGGAATATCTAAACGAAGGGAGTCGATCCATCGTAAAACCAACAAATGCTAAGAGATTCGAGACCCCGACATACCAGCATTGAGAATGAACCAACGAACTAGCTGATGCAATGGACTTTGATGAGCAGTATGTTGAGCATGGATACTGGTCTGATACTAGTCACGTCCCTTTGTTGTATGAGCGAAGCTTCGAATGCAGTGTGGGAGTGAGATCAGACCAAACATTGTCTCAAGATGAAAGGGGCGAGCACCAAACTCAGTGAGGATGATGTGCTGAGGGACTATATGCTTAAATTTGATGATGTGGTGGAGGATGATGATATGTACTCCCTCTGTTAAAGACCAATGAAGCTCTAGTAAACTAGGTCCCCAAACCTTAGAACTGTATAGAACTGTGTGTTGAACAAGAGTGTCCATGAGCGACATCTTGGACGATATGTCCTCAAAATGGTTTAAGAAACAATGCCTCTGAAGAAGGGCCAAGGACCCATAGCCCTTGCTGACTCGGGGTTGAAGTGCATGCCGTAGACTAAAACAAGGTCTCGTGAACAATATACCCCCAAATAAGTATACGTGTTGGCGATCTCAATCTCCTCTCTTCTAAAAAATAAATGGTGATCCAAGAGGATCTTCTTCGACTCGTTGAAGATCATGACCTTGGTTTTACCCAGGTTGACCGTTAATTGAGGAAGGTCGCAAAAGAGGACCAGGGTATCCAACTGTCTTTGCAACCCTTCGGGGGATGAGGCTAGAAAGTTCACATCATCTGCGAAAAACAGGATAGAAATCAGACCCTGGTGGAGAAGGCACCCATTTTAATCCTGGATGTGCTCATGCAAGACGGACTTCAACTTGTTAGCGTAGATCCCAAACAATGTGGGGGATAGGGGGTAACCTTGTTTGACCCCAATGGTACTCCTGATAAAATCTGATATCCCATGTGTTGTGCATAGACAACCAAGGACCAACTCGTATAGGCGCATGATGGATGTTAGTAAGGTCTTTGAAATGCCAATGTCTCTAAGTCTCTTGAACAAAGCCTCCTGGGGGATGGAATCAAAAGTTTTCCAAAAGTCCACAAAGCAGCAGTAAACTTTCAAAGAGTGATGCTGCACCTCTTCAATGATGGCCTAGAGTGTGAAGATGTGATCGATAGTCTGGTGCTCAGGTCGGAATCCAACCTGTCCTCTAGGTCAAAGTTGCCTCCCCTCAAGCTCCTTGTAGAGATTTAGAGGGAGGATTGTAGCATAGAGTTTGGAAAACGTGTGGCCTACCATGATTGTCTTGTACTTGTTGGGATCTGTACTAGAGCCCGATTTGTGGATCAGGTGAATGATATGATGTGACCAAGACTGTGGAGGGCAATGTTGGAGGCAACCAACAATACATAACTTAAAGCACATGTGACTTAATTATTTCTTATGCCACCTTATTTTATCAGTGACTTAGAAGTGCTATGATATAGAAAACATTATAATATGACTATTATACTCAATATACTCTATCACGCTTGCTTAATTGTTGTGTGAAACAACACCAAGTGAATCAATAAACTTTACAAACTTATTTGGAAGGAGAGGCTTGGTGAAAATATTTGCACTCTACTCCTCAGGTGCACCATATAGGTCAATTTCTTATCACAAGCTACTAAATAGAATGGCAGTGTACCTCATTATGGTTTATCTGTTCATCAAACCTTAGATTTGTTGCCAACTTCAACACACTTTCATTATCATAATAAGTGATAGTTGTGCTAGTTGGTTAAAATTGTAAATCAGTGTTTTTTCCACAAGCACACTATCTGACAAGCTATTTACCGCTGCCCTGTATTTTGTTTCAGAAGATGAGGTTGCCACAGTATACTACGTTTTACTTAACCAAGAAATTACACCTATACAAAGCACTAAAACATAGCTTGTAGATTTCCTACCATCTACTAAACTTTCCCAATGCGAATTAGTGAAACCTGTCAACCAGAAATCCTCCCCTCTACCATATAAGATGCCATACTCCAAAGTTCCCCATACATACCTGTTAATTTCAACCTGGTCTCCACAGGCGTAGAAGCTACCTTCTAATCTGCCATATGAAACCTTTCCAACAAACTTTCAGAACATTTAGTTTGTGAAAATATAACACAACTATCCATTTGCCAAAAGTCTACAGCTATTGAACAGTGTAAGAGGCCTAAATTAATCATGTAAAAGGTTAAACACAATTCAGATTTCATTTGTTGAATTGTGCTAACCTCATTACTTGTTATTGTAACATCTGCTTACACCACTAAGATCATTATATCATCATTTGTGCTTTTGCCATACAAGTTTGGATCAAAAGGACTTCTGCATCCAGATCTTGTATGGTGTTTCTCAATCTTAATATATTAGGCCCTTGGGGTCTGCTTCAGCCCATACTGAGCATTTACCAACCTACACAGTCGATGCTCCTTACCTACTACATGGAATCCCTGTTGTTGATAGTAGATACATATAGACTTTCTCCTAAGTCTCCATTGAGGAATGAAAACTTTATGTCCATTCGATAGAGTTTCTAGCCAAAATTGGGAGCTATAGGTAGAACTAAGCCGATTGGAAGCAACTTCACTATAGGGGTGAATGTGCCCTCATGATAGACCTCCTCCTACTGTGCAAATCTCTTTGCAGCCAGCTTTGACTGTATTTATCCAATGAACTATCAGCTTTATATTTAGTCCTGTAAAGCCATTTGCAACCAATGGGCTTATGACTTGGAGACATTCTTCCAACACTCGAGTGTTGTTCTTTATGAGTGCATCAAACTCAGCTTTCATGTCCCTCTCCCACTCATCCTTGCCTTTTTCCTTATCATAGCTCTTAGTTTCATAAGAATTTAGAACAACTTACATTAAAGCAAAATTTACATGCTCAACTTGCTTACCTTTTGGCATTGGTCTCCCACTTGGTCTTTCTTCTCTAGGCCAAGGAAGCTCATCCAACCTCACATCCTCCAAAGTAGTGTGGTGACATTTTGGTCAATATTTTTCTGTTCTAGCGTCCAAATCAACCCTATCACCTCTTTGTTTTGGAAAAATTTCAGCCTTATCATCTCCAAGTGCTCCTTGCACACTAACTCTTGCTGTCTGCCATTTATCTTGCAATTGTTTCCTTTGCACTTTGGTGGATTTTACAGCCTCAAACTGATAATTTTCATGGAACTTAAATCCGAATCACACTGTAATAAGCTTTGTTGTTCATCTACAATGATGCTCCTACCTATGGTTACCTTATTGGCAATATCAAACAACTTGTAAGCTTTTGAATAATTACTATAACTGACAAACATCATTTTTTTGTCTTTTGTATGACGTGTCTAACATATTTCTCTTTACACGTGTAATTAAAATATATGCTACAAAGCTAAAAGCTCTACTGTGGTTTCCCATTGGACCAAGCTTCCTCTGTTGCAATATCTAGCATCACCTTTCTAGGATTCTTGTCTAGCTAGTACACAGTAGCATGCACTGCTTTTGCCCAATCTTTGTTTGATATTGCCCCACCCAGGAAGATGCATTTAGCCATCTCCACTACTGTTTTTATTTCTTCTCTGAACCACCATGTTCTTGTGTGTGTGGTGCATAAAACTGTCTCTATATCCGTTACGTCTTGCAAAAATCAATAAATTCGTTGGAAAAAAGTTCTACTATATTATTTGATTGGAGGACCTTTATCTTTCTACTCGGTTCATTTTCTCTCACTGCCTTGTAAACTTTAAATCTAGCAAAAGCATATAACTTCTTCCAAAGCCCACGTAGACAATCCTAGAAAGAAAGAAAGAAGAAAGAAATTTTATTAGTGTCCATATGTAACCAAGATAGGTCAATTGGATTAGAAAGGACAACAAATCACAATAATGATGTGGGATTTCTGAAGGTAATGAGCACAAAAGGAAATGTTTATAAAAATAGATAGGGGTAAGCCCAAAAGGTGAACCCAAAAAATGGAATAAAGATATGTACATCACTATGTAATAAAAGAGCCATTACTTTGCCAGAGGAGCCAATGCTGCTGTTAGCAATCACTGTGAAGGTGTGAATGCGTAGTTTGAGAATGTCCTCTAGTGAATGGCTTGCGTTGAGTGGACTAGACCCTAAGTTACCTGACACAGAGGACACGGAAATATGAGTATCCGACACGGGCACGAAGACCCCCGAAAATAGGACACAGAGGACACGTTATATATATATATATATAGTTTATATATCAAAATTTAAAATATGAATTACACATGCAAAAATGAAATAATTGAACTGTAAATAGTTACATGATGATGATACAAATTCAATCACAAAACTAGTACTAACTTAGTAACTACTAAGTTACTAAGTTACTAACATAAATGATGACATTGCCAACTCAACACTGTTGTCCAAACCCATATCATCAGGAAACACACCCCACATCTTTGTCTTTCCCTTCAACCACTCTTCTCTCTTCCCAGTGCGTGCAAANTGTGTTGAGTGGACTAGACCCTAAGTTACCTGACACAGAGGACACGGAAATATGAGTATCCGACACGGGCACGAAGACCCCCGAAAATAGGACACAGAGGACACGTTATATATATATATATATATAGTTTATATATCAAAATTTAAAATATGAATTACACATGCAAAAATGAAATAATTGAACTGTAAATAGTTACATGATGATGATACAAATTCAATCACAAAACTAGTACTAACTTAATAACTACTAAGTTACTAAGTTACTAACATAAATGATGACATTGCCAACTCAACACTGTTGTCCAAACCCATATCATCAGGAAACACACCCCACATCTTTGTCTTTCCCTTCAACCACTCTTCTCTCTTCCCAGTGCGTGCAAATAAGATAGAGGTTGGTGTGCAGATACACCACTAAGTCACTTGACACGATGACAAAGAGAAGAGTTCAACAGAAGAGTTTATACTTGAGTGAAGTGTATGTTTTTACTGGGGTCGTGACAAAAGAGTTCAACAATCAATGCCACCAACATCGAGGTACATAAAGGGTATGGTGCCCTTGATTAAATGTCAGTTTCATACCCTCTTACATGATAGAATCCAGTGGAAACATTGCAATCCTGCCACTCTTGAAATCCTGAAAACCGTTAAGTCTGTTGAATTTTGAATGGGACCTAAAATTCTACTTTCTCCATATGAAGTCCAATGAGGTTGGAACCACTCTCAAACATCCTGAAAAAATTTAAGTAAAAGGATGAAAATGAAAGATAAAGGAGAGTAATATTACCATTAATTACTAGGGCGGGTAAAATGGAGGGGGTGGGGACCTCTTTAAATAGAATTAGTAAGGCAAAATAACCCTTAGTTGCACACTGAAACACCTCACGGCTGCAACTTGCATGAGAAAACATGAGCCAGAGTCCTTTTCTGAGCAGGACATGTGTCCTATTTTCAAGACACGCGTGTCCTGTGAACATGACACGTTCTAAACGAATGTTTGACACGTGTCCTACCGTTTGGTGTCTGACACGTAGGATTCGCCACACGAGGGGGGGTTTGGACATGTCAGGTGACTTAGACTAGACCGGATAATCCCGAGGAGAGGTGCTACTGGTAGGAGCTCTCCTAACATCAAGAGAGAAATTTTGGTAGTGGACACCTGATTGCTCCATCTGGATTGTGAATCTGCCCCATGTCAGAGTCAAGTAGAGCAGATATGTCCCTGTAATCTTGTCAAGGTGGGTTGTTTGCTGACATAACTAGTGAGGGGGCATTCTCTCATTGACCTATCACCCTCTGTATCCGTGACTGGAATATCTGCAAGGCATTTGATGCATCCATTTGTAGAGATAGAGAAATCATTAACAAAAAGTAAAATTACCTTGCACCATAAACTGAGCTGGACTTCATTGGTCTGTAAATATCACAATGGACAAGATCAAACATAGCCTTAGCTATCCAAGCTTTCCCTTCAAATGCTGTTCTGTGATACTTTGTAGCTAAACAAGCTGTGCATGTGTTCCTTCTCCTATATGATTGGCAACCCATATACCATCTTGCACTTATTCATCAAGGAAAGATACTGAAAATTAATCTGTCGATACCTGAATGGCTGCTGCTATAAACATTGGTCACCAAACTATGCAATCCTCCACATTTATATAGCCCGTGTTCTTTAACCCTTGATCCAATCACCTTGGTATTTCTCTTATCTTTCACAAAGCATCCTTCGCCTCTAAAAATCACATCCAAGTGTGGACTCTTCTTGGTCATCTCTCACTTTGAAGGAAGATTCTTACATAAACTTGGTATGCAAAGAACATTCTTAAAATGAATGTCTTAGTGCATGACAATTTGATATGGACATTCCCAGGATCTTCAACAAAGCGTTGTCTGTCATTGCCAAATTTTACTTTCTGACTTTGTGGTGTCTCCAACAAATTCCACAAAACAACTTCTTCTGTTAGTTATATGTTTAGATGTTCCAGAATAAAAAAAATTAAAATTCCAATGGATTGATGTCTTACCCCCTACCGGGCAACAACAAATGCGTATACATCCTCCTCTTCATGCTCGACTACATTTGTTTGCTTTTTGGTAGGTTGACCTTTGTTGTGTTCTATATTCCACAACCTCTTCTTGCATTCACTTTTCAGATGTCCTACCTTACCACAATAATAATATCTCAAATTTTTGAAATGAGTCTTACCTGTAGTAGTTTTGCTTCCACTGCTCTTTCTTCCTTCCTGCTGCTGGTTTCCTTTTCCACTAAACTTCGCAAAAAAAGCACTTTTTGGATGATTCTTCACTGCTTTTTTCCACTGTACCTTTTGCAACAACTAGCCTAGCAATCTATCAAATGTATGCTTCATTGATTCAAAGTAATGTTACGTGTCTCAATAAGATGTTCAAGAATTGGGGCAGACTCTTTAAGATAATAACGACTGCATCTTCTTCATCAACCTCTCCACCTATAGGAATCAATTGATCAGGGTCATCTTTCAAGTTTAGTAAATGATTTGAAATCGAATCGCCTTCATCCAACTTCATGGAGTAAAGTAAGTTTTTCTGGTATAGAGCCCTAGCTTTATTTGAGTTTTCAGGCAGACCAATCAACTTTCTTCACAAAACATATCCATTTGTCGCATCTTGTATTTGCAGAAGCATTCAATTGGTGACAGAAACTTTGTTAGCATCACTGTCTCCCTATTCTTGGAGTCACACACATCCAATTGTTCCTCATCATCTAGATCTCTTACTCGTTTACCCACCACCACATTGAATTGGCTGTATCTAAAAGTGGCTGTCATAAGCTGTGTTCACACGTTATAGTTGTGGGCATTAAATTTTTGAGCATTCAAGCACATAACATTATATAGACTTGCCATTTTAGAATTTGAACACAAAGCACTGAAACAAAGATTTTTTATTTCTTTTTGACGATATCAACTTTCTGGACTTACCTCCAACCTCTAAAGTTAAAATTACTCTTCTCCAATTGTGTGCGTCCCATGCAACCTTTTTCTGCTGCGACGTACATTGGCTTTGTGTATTGCCTATGATGAATGTATCAGTGTTACCAACATCGTGTTAATATTGCCGACATCGTGATATTATCGCTGTTTTGAGGGTCAGCGATATTATCACCCAAAAATATTGCGATATTTTCGAAAATAGTGCGATAATATTGCGAGTCGATGGAAAATGTTGCTAGACTACGGACAGTCACAAATTAAAAGCTGAATTTTGGGTTTTAAAGTGTCATTTTGCAAATAGAGTGTGGGGTTTGGAGAGCAAAGGAGCAAGAGGCGAGCAAGAGCCGAAAACTGAGGTTTTTTTGTCATTTTGCAAACATAAAGAGGCTAGTAATCTACTAATTAATGGTAATATTAAATTCTTAAAGTAAAAGTGACATAAAGAGGCTAGTAATCTACTAATTAATGGTAATATTAAATTCTTAAAGTAAAAGTGACATTTTCCTTTATCTTTCATTTTCATAAGTGACATTTTCCTTTATCTTTCATTTTCATAAGTGACATTCTCCTCTTTCATTTTCAAAAGTGACATTTTCCTTTATCTTTCATTTTCATCCTTTTACTTAAATTTTTAACATTACCATTAATTGTTTTAGGATGTTTGAGAGTGGTTCCAACCTCATTGGACTTATATGGAGAAAGTAGAATTTTAGGTCCCATTAAAAATTCAACAGACTTAATGGTTTTCAGGTTTTCAAGATTTGGCAGTATTGCAACATTTCCACTAGATTCTATCATGTATGAGGGTATGGAATTGGCATTTAGTCAAGAGCACCAAGCCCTCTATGTACCTCGATGTTGGAGGAATTGATTGTTGAACTCTTTTGTCATGACCCTAGTAAAAATGTACCCTTCACTCAAGTAAAATCACTTATTAGGCATGTTAAGCTTTTTCTATCTTATTTTAATGCTTAGAGGGTGACACTGATGATGAGGATCCTAATGTAGGCAATGATTTTGATGATATGTAGTTATTTGTTGCAGCATGACTTTTTTTGGACTCTAGAGGCCATTTACAGCCTCTTTGTTGATGTATTTTGGTTGAGAGATGGATTGCACTCGGTGCTATTTTGGTTATATGTACCCTTGCTATTTACATGAGAAACTTTGCATATTTGTGTATAATGGTTTGGATTCATATGGATGCACATGAATATATCTTCATGTACTCCGACAGAGCGAGTTGTACTTGGCAGTAGCACCAATAGAGGACACCAGAGTGTAGCTCTTGCTTCTTCTGTAGAACATCAAAGTCCAATGCCAGCCCCAAGGCCTTCTTCCTCTAAAGGAAAATCCAATTCTAGAGCTATCACCTTTGCCTATAAAAGGGGCAGAGGGAATCATTAGTTTATTTATCTGATTTCATTGTAGATGACTCATGATGATGAGATACATTTATTATATTTTTTGATGATATTTTGAGGCTTTAGAGTTGGGACATGATTTAGTGTTGATCTGTGATGCATTCGAGTTTACTAGACATCTTATATATCAATTCTCTTTTCATATTTATGTGTAAATGCATATATTTGATGTTGTTGATAGTTTAGATATTTAAAAAATTGAAAAAAAATGAATATTTTGTATTTTTTCATTCTTACGACATTTTCCAATATTTTTCCTGATGTTGCCGATATTTTTGTTTTTGGACCCTCGGTGATATTTTCGCTGGTACGATGTTGGTAACACTGGAATGTATCAAAGTCACTAGATTCTGAATTGGCTAAAATTCGGCGAGGCAAAAGAGTGAAGAGTTTGAATCGAATTGGGAATAAATTGGGAAAAACTCTGTAATTACCAAAAAATAAAGATATACACATTTTTTTAATTAAAAAAGGCAATTTTCATTGATATTCAGTAAGGCCATGTCCATATAATGCCCAATATCAATAGTTGTCCAAAATTTCATGGATGAACAGGTATCTCATATATGAGATGAGTCCAAAAAGGATCCAAACTGAGAACTGAAAGCATCTTCTTATAAAAGTTAATGCTGTTTTATAGGTTCTTGGGCACAATCCATAAGGTACTCGAGAGTCAAATTCACAATCTGATCCATACTCGCAAGTCAAACTTGTGTTGACTGAGGCAAACTCAGTCAACTCAGATTTTGAATCGTCCGAGTTGGAAAAATTCTTTTAGCTGCTGATCTGATCCGTACTCGCAATAAGCCTATTTAAACCGTGAGGCCTGTTACTTTGGAATGTACCTCCTGATGCCAATGCCAAACATGCCTATGTATTATTCCTACAAATATTTCTCATGTAAAAATATATTGATCTCCGCCATATCCATCATTGTGGCCTGACTTCTTGCTGCTACAGCTCATGCCTGTAGATTAATTTAGTATATATTCTTAGCATTGTCCTGCTGTAGATTGTGGCTTCATGTTTGCAAATTAATTTATTATATTCTGTTATTGAGTCATCAGACTCCATCCTGCCATGGATATTCCCTGAATTTGATTTCCTTGATAACCTGAGTGTAGGAACAAATCCAAAAGCCATGGCCTTTGACAGAAATTGGAAAATGATGTCATAAAACGGGTAAACAAATTTTTGTTGCTGAGGCCCCATGTGTTTGACAATCAACTTACCGCTGCCAACCAAATGCAACAACAGAAGGAAAAAGCTAAATCCACATTCCCCACTGACTGTGGGGATTGAAACTTGAAAGCAAAAACTATTTGTGAACATGATCATGTAATGAGGGAGAACTGTTTGTAGAGGTTCAAGCCTCAAATTCAGAGCTGTAATCTTTACTGTATTTCTAGTATCTATAAAGCACAGTATGCTAATTCTCCGGGAGAGTTAGAAACCCTTTCTGTCAAAGGAAGTTTTGTATTCAAACTTGTGCCAGAAGGACGATTCCTGAAAGAGATATTCAGGAGCAACGAAACAACACATAGCTATAACAAAAGCTATTTTTTCATAACAGTTTACCTCAATAGAGGTCATCATGTGCAATAATGTTCATTTAGAAATATTATAAGTGGATATGTTATCAGATCTCAAAAGTTGTCAACAACGGAATTTTCTCTTCCTCGTCAGTCTCAGTCTAATACACTCGACCGATTGCTTCTTCCTAGTCGATCTCACTCTATGATAGTTTCCTTGTAAGCCTGTCAAATGGGAAAAATTAAGATTCAATATTTTATTTCAAAATTGTCGTATAAATCTCCATATATATATATATTCATGAAAGAGTGTTTATCTGCTATCTCCCCAACTTTCCTTTTATTCCACCTCAAATAGGCCTTCCTCTGTTTTAGGTCTACATAGTCCCGGCTTTCCGTCTCCTAATAATTCTTATTCCCTCTTTTTCATTCTAGTCAATTGTACCCTCATATGTGGGTTACACTTACAATGTTACTTTGTGAGTACGTCATTTCTATAATATGATAAAATGGAATGAACCAATAAACAGATTTGTCAAAACTAATCCAAAACATGTATTCTTATAGATTTATATAATTTATGGTTGAAAGATAATTCATTTGTTGGTCCAACTCTTTCATATATCATCTCTGGCTCAAAATATTTTTAAAATTATTGTCAACAGTAGCTTTGGCTATCTATATAAAATCTTGAGAAAGGAAGGGAACTTGTGTAGGTTATATAACTTCGATGTGAAAAATCTTGTATCTCATGATTAGGTAATTCTGATTATATGAAGCTGTGCAGGGGTAGTTATTGAACATGCAATGATGTGCTACCTTTTTTATTTGTTTTTTCTTTGTAGATGAATTTTTGTTATTGAAAAAAAACAGCTAGATTTTTTGTTTGCAGGTTTGTGGCAGTGGTATAGTACTAGCTTTCAATTTTGCTTTTTAATACTGAAACGTTGGTTTAAATTACAGGATGCACGAACACCTGTTTCTGCAATCAAGTTGAGGATAAGAAGAAAAGATACAAATGAAGAAAGAATAGACCAAGGGAGGTTATCTTCTTGCGCAGTTGATCTGAAGCATGGTTAGCTACTTTGACCAGTACTTATGTTCTGTGTGTTGGCTTATGCTGTTTCAAATTGACCATCATTTTGTTTTCATTGCAGACACAGGTGTCGGAAATCTCTGTGAGATTTTGGAGGAGTTATTTGATAGAACAGAGATACCCAGTGAAGAGGATGGTGAAGAAGGGGGTACATTGGTGCCGTTTTCCAGCATCAAACATCTTTCAGAAGAACTTATGGCAGAAGATTCAAAAAACACTCTACATCTTGTTCCAGTTGGACATATTGTTAAACTGTTGGATGTACTCAATCGCAACATATTGCAGGCTATTGACAGGGCTGTTAATGATGAAGACGATGTGAGATTTATGAGAATTCCTGTCCCTATCTTTGGCTTTACATAATTAACATCCATTAGTTGCTGTCATTTGCACACACTTTAACTCTGTGAGTTACATAGATTTCATGACTCAACATTTCAGATCTTAACAGAACTTTTGTATAGTCTGTCTTTTGCAACATATGAATTAATTTGACCATAATTGTTTTGCCGGGATTTGGAATTTTGCTTGAAGCAATAAAATGATGAATAGCTTTCTTTGTTAAGTATAATATATTTTTCTCTTATTGGTGAATCGATTGCAGTAGCATGTTTCAAAGCACACATCTTTGGAAAATGATGTTAGGACTTGGTGCAAGAACATATGCTGAAAACCTCTCCATCTCTGGTTTACTGGTGTCTCTTTAGGAGAACGAAAGGTGGATTCAGTCTTGAAATTCATAGGCGTCTGATAAGAAAATATGTCTGTCATTACTTATCATTTGGAAATATAAATTTACATATGTGTAGGAGTGAGTAAAGGTAGAGGATTTAGAGAGAGATTATAACTTCTTTCTTATAATTGGTCAAACTTGCATTGGTATAGAGAAGATAGAGAGGAATAATAAACCATTCCCTTTATAGCATACTGCTATTAGTTCTATTGGTAACATGGTTACACGTTTTGTGGGTGCCTATTGGAATGGGCAGAAGATTCCAGTGCAGGTGTGTTGGGTATGTGTTATATTCTTTGCAAGATTGGTCTCATGTACTGTACGTAGTTTTTTGCGTTTGTTTTGACGTTTTTTTGGCACATGGTTTTCGTCGATGGTTTTCTAATTCTAGTTAAGCAAATAGGGTTGTTGACTAATCCGGGTCAATGGATTAGGGGTTTGGATGATGTGAGATCCTATATGTATATTGTATTGTAAACAATGAAGAATGATGATGCATAGAAAATTAGAGGTGCGGCTCTAAACAGGTTGCTGGTTTTCCCAGTTTGGGTTTCAAGGGTAAAAGTCTTTGTGTAATGTGTGTGTGTGTGTGTGCCATTGTTTCTTTTCTGTTTTTATTAAGAATCTGTTTGTAATAATTAATTGAACAAGGTTAAAATCTACATTTGGTATCAGAGCAATTATTGGCTTTAGGTGGATGCCTTTGTGGTCAAGGGTTTTGGTTCAGGTCTGTGATAAGCCTTGTTACAGTGGGAGATCCGGGGTATTGATTATTCATGTGAAGAGAAATAGCAAGCAGCTTGAAAATAGAGATCGAGAAATTTAATGGGCAAAATTTTGAGCTGTGGAAGCTCAAGATGGAAGATCTGTTGGTGGACAAAGATCAGTGGATCACGGTGGATCCAGGTACTGCACCTACAAGAATCTCAATAAATGACTAGAAAAAGTTGGATTGGAAGGTGAAGAGCACAATCTGGTTGTGTCTCTCAAATTCAGTATTATTGAATGTGTTAAAGGAAACTACAACCAGGGCATTATGGGATAAGTTGGGGACTTTGTATCAATCTAATTCCTTGGTAAATAAATTGTTCCTGTGGAAGAAGCTGTATAACCTGAGGATGAAAAATGGAGACTCGGTGATAGAGCATTTGAACGCCTTCAATATAGTGGTAAGTCAATTATTATCTATTGATATTAAGATTTCTAATGAAGACAAATGTATCAGTTTATTGTGCTCTTTACTAGACTCGTGGGATAGTCTGGTTGTGGCCATAGGAATACAACTACTTTAGTTTCGATGATGTGGTTTCATCCTTGTTGTCGGAGGAGATGGGGCAGAAGAACATGGAAGGATGAAGCATAGATGCATTATTTGCAAGAGGATGCTCCTAGGAAAGAAATAGATCTAAGTGCTCAAGTGGGAGATCTAAATCTAAGGGAAGATCTAAATCTCCCGGAAAGTTTGTAAAGGTATGCTAGAGATGTGGAAAAGAAGGGCACAGTAAGAAGCAATGTAGATCCAAAAGTGTTGAGAGAGGAAAGGGATTTGAAGATGCTCTTTCTACAGAAGAGAAAACCTCTAAGGAAGGAGGGGATGTGTACTTGGCTTCTTCAAGCACACATGTAGATCATGAGACATGGCTGGTTGACTTAGGTGCATCCTTTCATATGACTCCTCACAGGGAGTGGTTTTGCAAGTATGAAAGGTATGATGGAGGTGATGTTTTCCTAGGTGATGACTCGACAACCAATATCATAAGACGAGAAAAAGTCAAGTTGAAGCTCATGGATGGAAGGATTAGAACACTCCCTGGTGTTCTACACATCCCAAGATTGGTCGTATATTTGATTTTTGTAAGCAAAACGGACGATGCAGGGGTAAAAACAATGTTTGAATTTTGAAAGAAAAACTTGCAGGATCGTTCGAGGAGTAATGGTGTTGTTGAAGGGTGTTCGGATTGGAACTTTGTATAAGCTGCAAGGAAGCACTATTAGTGATGGGTGTAATAGTTCCATTGTTTCTAAGATTAAAGCTGAAGAAGAAAAAACTTCTATAGTCTCTGGAGAAAAGGCTATGTTGTGGCATCAAAGACTGGGGCATATTAGAGAGAAGGGATTTCGACTACTACATGGTAAATGTATGGTTGAAGGTATGTATAACTGCTCTCTAGATTTTGATTTCTATGAAGATTGTGTATATGGGAAGCCGAATCGGGTAAGATTCCCCTCTGGTGCAACGAGGGCAAAGAAAATTTTACAGTTCGTGCACAATGATGTGTTTGGACATGTTTTGGTTCCATCACTGGGAAGATGTGATGAACAGATACAAAAAATATCCAAAATAGAAAGGATATAACACAATAATCCATGTAGGATCGTAAAATATATTATAAAATAATGTATAAAAGATAGATAGATTGATGATGATGTACAATGATGAATGTGCCAAATATATAGAGARCCTAAAGGCACATATGGTGACCATCCATGAAGGGATGCATTCCTTTAGACAATTAATAACTATTTATTATTATTATTATTTATGATTTTTTTTTTGACAAGAAAGTGGAATTTATATTAATATAGTAGTAGTGTGACCACTGTGAAAACATCTACATAGTTCAGGCATGCATTCGGTGCATGAAGTCCAAAATTACATATATAGGCGCCATAAAACAAATCCTAGAAATGCCCATTATGTCTTAGATTCCAAAATTTGAGTCCTATGGAGTTAAAAACCTGCAAACAAAGTATCTTCAAAGTTACCAAAACTGGGCAAGATCCAAGAGAAGAGAGAAACATAGTTATGCCTGCTGCTCTGGGTTTGAGGGGCCTTTGTTCAGCGCAACCTTCACCCTTGCATCTTGCTGAAGGGTCGTCCTGGCGGCTTGGAGCTCCAACTTTTCCACCCTAGATTGTAAATCCGCAATTCGTTCATTAACCTGATGCGTCGTTTGCGTGAGGGCCTCCACAGCTTCGTCTCTGAGTTGAATAAGGTCTTCTTCGAGCATATCAAACCTTCTGCCACCTTCCCCATCCAGTTGGAGAAGGAACCTTCTGAGCGCGCTTAATTTCCGCTTTAGTTCGTGTATTTCTAGTCCAGCGAGGGTGGGGGGATGGGGGGAGCAACGGACTCAGAGCTGGAGGCCATGCGACGGGCTGGAGGATAATCTGACAGAGTTTGAGGGGAAAGGGACCATACAAAGAGAGCCGAGCAAGACAAACGCTCACCCGAGGAAGAAAAGGTTGATCTGCAAGCTTCAGAAGCCACCCTTATAACTCCAAAACGATCGTGCCAAGCCATGATTCAGATAGGAAGCCTTGCACGAGCGCCTTGCGGGAGAGATATGGGCTCGGTACTAACCTGCTTGAAGGGCGTGATGGCAGCCTCATGCATGGATGTGTGGAATGACGCGAGCAGATCAGGGTTGTGTGGAGTTACACGAGCTGGATGGAGTAGTACCTTCGTGCATGGGAGTTGTCAAATGCTGAGGAGATGCCATGGATCGGGACGAGGGGAGGAGTATCGTCCGGCTGCCCCCTAGCATGGGACCACCTACGAGCCTCCCACCTCAAACTGTTAAGGAATTGGAGCGGAGGACAAGGTCCCATTGAGTGAGAGGAGTCCCTTGCTCAAGGGAGTGACGACTTTGGTTGCCTGGTTCGCTTCTCCATTTAAATGTCGGAGAACATGGAAAAAATCTATCTTTCGGAAGGATTTAGAGAGCGCCTTGCGGGAGAGATATGGGCTCGGTACTGACCTGCTTGAAGGGCGTGATGGCAGCCTCATGCATGGATGTGTGGAATGACGCGAGCTGGATCAGGGTTGTGTGGAGTGACGGGAGCTGGATGGAGTAGTACCTTCGCGCATGGGAGTCGTCAAATGCTGAGGAGATGCCATGGATCAGGACGAGGGGTCCGGCTGCCCCTTGGCACAGGACCACCTGCGAGCCTTCCACCTCAAACCGTTAAGGAATTGGAGCAGAGGACAAGGTCCCATTGAGTGAGAGGAGTCCCTTGCTCAAGGGAGTGGTGGCTTTGGCTGCCTGGCTCGCTTCTCCATTTAAATGTCAGAGAACATGGAAAAAATCTATCTTTCGGAAGTATTTAGAGAGTTGCTGAATCTTCTTGAGAATTTGCTGAAGTTTCATTTGATTTGGTAATGAGTTAGTGACCAAGGTTTGGATTAGGAGCAAGGATGATTTTAGGGGCTAAATTTCGCTCATGGGCTAATTTTTCATGGTTTTTCCCAAAAAAAGATTCTCCATTCTAAAAATGAATCGCCCAAATTTTATAAGATAAAATTATTTTACTTTAAAAATCGTTAAAATTTTATACAAACTATATAAAATCCTTAGAAATTTGAATATTTTTACAAAAATATCGCCAAACATTTATAGTTGGCATATGAAGGATTAGTAAGATTCGCCAAGGTTTCTACATTTTAAAATAATTTTTCATCCTTAAAATCATCCATGATTAGGAGCCAAGAATCTCCTATCACCAAGATTTCATTGATGCCTAGCTCCTGGGCTTGGGTGAGGCCTTGCCAGAGACTCAGAGCTTCTGCCATGTTGTTGGTGTCTTCCCCTAATCCCCAAGAAAAGACCAGTTCTAGGATTTCGTCGGGGCCATAGAGCACCCCTCGCCCTCCTGCCTCCCCTTATTATTATTTATGATTATTACTACTTAATATTATATATATTTTATATGTTACATTGCCTTACCCTTAAAAATGCTTTATTCTCAAAGCATGATTAGAGAAAGACCTATCTCTTGTTCTAGCTTGAATTGTCTTCTCATGATCTTTTGTTTTTGTATATGCGACATTTGACGAAACAAAATGATATAATATTTGAATTCCTGAAGTAATATGTTGCATCTTTTTGGGAGTGACCCATCCCAAATCTACTTTCATGGAAACTTGTTTATATTTCACTTGATCTTGTTGTTGGTTGTAAAGATTCTTGTGATTTGGATGAGGATAAGGCATCCTAATCTCTTGTGAATTTTGTTTGATAGAACTTTCTTCAACTTTTGATGCTTCTAGTGATTCAACTGGATCGACGCCTGTTCCCTTATCTAAGGTTTCCGGTACGTCAGTATCAGGAGTGACAGGGTCACCATGCACAGCTTCAGGGTCACAGTCAGATGGGTGTTCAGTCAGAGGGGGCAGAGGCTTCAGGATCTCATAGTGTTGAGACTAGACCTGAGGCAGTTACTCTTGGGCAGAGAGACCTTACTTCTCCATTGACCGCTTCAGGGAAGATGAGACCTAGATGGTTTCAGGAGACCCTAAAGGAGGCCAAGGAGAACGTAGGGGAGCCCAAGAGCCAGATCAGAGAGAGTAGACCTCCAGTCAGACTTGGATCATATTTGGCTTTAGTGACGAGTATCTTAGATACTGAGCCACAGACATTTGCGTAGGCAGTGGACCAACAGGTTTGGAGAGAGGCCGTGTTGGAGGAGTATGACTCCATTGTGCGCAACGATGTTTGGGAGGTGGTTCCGAAGCCAGTGGGCAAGTCAGTTGTGACTTCCTGGTGGTTGTACAAAACCAAGTATGCTGCAAATGGCAGCATAGAGAAGCACAAGGCTTGTTTTGTGGCACGAGGCTTCTCTCAGATAGAGGGAGTCGATTATGATGAGGCATTCGCACCAGTTGTGAGATACACCTCGATCAGGAGCATTATTTCCATAGCGACAGAGATGGTATGGAGCATTCATCAGATGGATGTGAAGACCACATTTCTGAATGGCTTTATAGATGAGGAGGTGTACATTGAGCAGCCACAGGGGTTTGAGGTGAGTGAGAGGGAGACTCATGTGTGTCTTTTGAGAAAGGCACTTTATGGTCTGAAGCAATCTCCCCGAGCTTGGTATTCACGTATTGACACATACTTGCTTCACATGGGCTTCGAGAAGAGCAATGCTGATCCTAACCTCTATTACATCATTAGAGGTGAGGACACGCTCATTCTCATTCTATATGTGGATGACTTGTTCATCACAGGAGTCGAGGATCTCATAGTTGAGTGCAAGCTGTGACTTGCATCAGAGTTTGAGATGAGTGACATTGGGTTGATGCACTATTTTCTGGGTATGGAGGTATGGCAGGAGGAGGCACACATATTTCTCGGGCAAGGGAAGTATGATGCAAATATTCTGAGCAGATTTCAGATGGAGGACTGCAGACCTATGTCAACACCCATGGTTACCAATTGGAAGAAGCTTAGTGCTTTGGATTCCCAGTTGGTAGATGCTACAATTTATAGACAGTTGGTCAGTTTACTTATGTATCTGGTCAACACTAGACCAAATATCTGTTTTGCCGTGAACACTCTTAGCTAGCATATGGTAGAACCGAGGAGTGTTCACTGGATTGGGGCAAAACATGTGTTGAGGTACATTGCTGGGACAATTGATTTTGGCCTGGACTATATTAGAGGTGATGGGGTCAGTTTGGTTCGCTGCACCGACTCAGACTGGGCAGGATGTGCTACCGACAGGAAAAGCACCTCAGGGTGCTGCTTTAGTTTGGGGTCAGGACTTGTTTCTCGATTTAGCCGGAAGAAGAAGTCAATTGCTTTGAGTTCTGCCGAGGCAGAGTACATGGTGGCCAGTCATGCCACTTGTGAGGCCATTTGGCTTCGTAAGATGTTGGTAAGATTGTTTGGTCATGAGATGCCATCGACTGTCATACACTGCGATAATCAAAGTTGTATCAAACTCTCTGAGAATCCAGTTTTCCATGACCGGTCGAAGCACATTTAGATCAGGTATCACTTCATTCGAGATTGGGTTCAGAGAAGGGCAGTGCAGTTACAATATATATCGACTGGCGAGTAGATTGCAGACATCCTCACCAAGGCCCTGACAAGGGGCAAACATGTCTACTTCAGAGATAAGATGGGCTTGGTGAGAAACACTTTCCTCGGTAAGAGGGAGTGTTGAGATTATGTACCTTGGGAAGTGGTCCCCATGTGTTTGTGAGCTCCTAAACACATGTGGGAAGTACTATGTACTTTGTGCCTTGTACTTTATGTCTAATTTCACTTTGACTTAGGAGATTTAAGTCAAAAGTGAAATTTGGTCATTTAAGCCTAAAATGACTA
>ML794916.1:107735-121525 GCA_009831015.1 Picea engelmannii | reverse complement strand
CTGAGTCCACCACACCTACATGATCACTACTCAACACAAGTGTCCTCAAGTCAAGTACAAGCCTCCATGCAAGCAACCAAGTTTCCGCATGCCATCTAGGGCTCGATGCCTTCTCCAAGGTGCCCAATCCTCCTCCTCCAAGGTGAATAGTCCTCCAAGCAAGCAACCCACTCTCCATGTGTGCATCATGAAGAATGTCATCATGCCCTCTAGGTCTCCATTGCTCCAAGGAAGAATGCCACATAAGCATCAAGGCAATGTCTAGCAATCGATGAGTAACCTATATGCAATGTGTATGTCCATCATGGTACAACTGTTGAATTTTTGAATACTATTCTAATTGTAGTAAATAACTCGGATTTCAAGAAGATTAACCAAGCATAAATTACAAAACAGAATTATGGGACTGCTCTTTTTTCAATAGGCAATGTTCTTTCATTGCCACCCAACCATAGGCATTCTCAAGTGCCACCCCTGAGCAGAGCATAGTAATTATCCTGGGAAACCCTTCTACACAAGGGGGGAAAACCCAACACTGTTTCTTATAAAGAAGATCCATGCCAAAGATAGAATAACCAAGAACAAGCTATATTCACTAGAGCAAACCAATAAGAAAGAATCCAGCAATACTTATCTCAACAAGAAGAGAATTTAGCAATGTAAACCCTAGCACACCTCTAGCGCACCACCATGGCTCAGAGAAATAGACTTGCGCCTTCTTTCTTTCCGCAGTTGGCTGCGGCTGCATCTCTCTTCCAAACTTGCACTATGTTTGTGTGAGAGAGTGTGTCAAATGAGAAGGGCGCCTCCCTTATTTATACTAAACTGACCAGTGAACTTTTTCCAGTGGGGCTGACTTGTCCTTTCTGGAAAATATATATTTGCTTTATCTTTTCGGGCAGGCCGACTTGACTTCTGGAGCAATAGATTTCTTCCGGGGCTTCTTTAATTCTTTCAATGGTTTTCCTTTGACGTCTTGGCATCTTCTCCTATAAGAAAGGTTGTTCTGGAGGTGAATACCTCTCGCAGCTACCAGAAACATCAACAACAACCAAGGGTAATCAACACACCATGCACCCCACATTACATGAAGCACCCCCAAGCATGGTGTAAACACTTTCGGAGTAACCCCAAAAGCTAACAGAGACACTATTCTAAGGGATGTGACTATACCAAGAGACACAACCCTATACTATAATTAACATAATTCATGTTCATAACTTGATGGGATATCAATCATGACTTTTCATATCAATCTTTATTATGTTATCTGCAGTGTATTTTTCAGGACTGTGCTGTCCATGGTGCTTTTTGCCTCTCTAAAGGCCACTTCCTGGAATGAACAATATTGGATACTGAAAACCGAAATTTGAGAAAATGAATTCTCAGGTTTTGCCTCTATAAAGGCCCCACTTTTTTGAATGAACAACATTGGATACTGAAAACTGAAATTTGAGAAAATAAGTTCTCAGGTTTTGTGTCTATAAAGGCCCCACTTCTTTGAATGAACAACATTGGATACTGAAAACCAAAATTTGAGAAAATATGTTCTCAGGTTTTTGTGGTAGAAAATCATATGAAGTAGAATCAATCTGTGTTTAGCAAGAGTAATGCTTAGAATATCAGTAACTCCTCCAGTATATTGCCTGAATTAGGGCTTTCAAATTGATTCAAAATATCTAGAGAGATCCAAGTGTTGTAAGGTTATGAAAACCAGAATCTCTTCAATTTCAGAGTTTTCTGAGCTTTGATAATTCTTGTACCTTCCCTTTTAACTCATAGCAATTATATAATGAGGAAGGGAATGATGCCAGCTCATGTTTGCATGAATATCAGAGATCTAAAGAATGGATCACTTTCTAATGTGAATTTTAATTGATGGAAAGAGACAGACTGAAAAATGAGATAGACAGCCATGAAGTCAGCAAAAGTAAATTTCGTCCATCAGAGTTTTTAAGTATGAATGACTGGATATTATTAAGTGTTATATGAACAAATTATCTGTGATTAATTTGATCCTCTGTTCAACTTTATTGCAAACTAGTTAATGCTAATCCTGTGCTAGAGTTTGGTGTTGGAAGTGACAACCTTTCTTTATGTGGGCTGACACGAAAGAGCTAATGCAAGGTAGGTTCTAGCAAAAGAACTTGACTGGATTGTTTTATGATGCCATTATTTGCTTGGTATGATCAGTGTCTATTTCTTGTGGCAATACCATTAGATATGCTATGGGTTTTTGATATTGTTGAACTTCTACACTTAATATCTTTTATTCATCTGGCCTTTCATATATCTTTTATTCTCTTTTTGCCTATACAAAATTGATTTTGTTGCTTTTGGAAAACTATACTGGAACTTCAACTTTTGTTTTTGTGCTCTAAACAACTCTTTATATGTATGCTTATTTCAAGTTATTTTATGTTATGAAATAATAGTCCTGTAATTACAGGTTGAATCCCTCAACTATCTATCTATCATGTCTGCATTAGAGGCAGCTCAACTCTCTTTGACAGTGATGACTCAACCCAACATGCCAAAGCAAGTGTATAAGGAGGAGGTAAACAATTGCCTTTTTTGATGTAATTTCTTATCTGTTTTGTTAAGCTTTATAAATGAACAGAAAGATATTTTCCCGGCCAAAAAGTGGTCTGAATAAGATCCCCGTTGCTTTAATGCTATTTTGACATTACTGGAATGATAGCTGGTGTAAAGTGGTGTGCTATAGGGGTGTACTGCACAATATAGTTGTCCATATTCTTGTTTCACCAGTCAATTTTACACGGAGATTGACTTTTGAATTTTGATAAAGCTAGATATATTTTTTTCTTCACATGAGAAATTAACAGGTGCAATTAGAGTAGTTTGTCAAATATTCAGTTTCCTCTTGTATGCTTGCTATAATAAATGTTTAATATGTCTATTCCTTTTTGGCAATGTCACTTCCCCTTGAGTTTTACTGTGTAGTTGTCAATTGACAGTTTAACTACTAGTCTTGTGTGGTGTAGTTGGATTTCAGTGACAAAGCAAATTCCTTGCGTCAGCAGTAATTCAGTAGAAGACCTCTAGTTTGATACTTTAGCTGCACTAAACAACATAGCGGGAGGGAGGGAGATCAAGTTGGGGACCTTTTATTAATAAGATAAAAAATCAGGGACATAGATGCATAGCTTTTTATTGGGGATGGCCCATGGGTGGTTGGAAAGGGGATGTAGTTGAAAAATGGAAGTGTGGGTCCATAGGGTTATTTAGAGGACGTATTTTAAGATATGTTATGGTTGGATTGGTTGCTGATTTTTGTTGTGGTATTGGATGTGAAGGTTGGAGGGTGCTTTTGTGTACACATTGCACACACATAAGTTGGGATCCATGCCAAATTTGGTTTTGGATAAGGAAATCCCCTTTTGAATCTTGAGAGGTAATTAATTGTCCCTAAGTTGCCACATGTCACGAGCAACGTGGGAGTGGTCCTTCCTGAAAAAATCCCAGTAGTGAAGTGGTTCCGTAATTGTTCCATATGTATATATTATAATGCATATTCAAGGTTGTCACTATTGATTATCATATCAAATTTGAATAATATGCCCCTTTTATGTGTAACTTTATTTTTTCATGTAGATATATTTCTCTATCCCGGTTTAACTATTCCATAACCTATTATTTGTAGAACAAATACGTTGGGTATGGATTTACTGAATTGTTGTATTTGACAACCAAGCGTATTTATGCATGTTTTGGTTCACTTCAGTCTCAAATCCAGGCTTACAATTAGTTGGGTTGGTTGCACTCTGAACTAATGGACAATAAATGATTGAAGAAGTTTGATCTCTCTTTAAATCCCAGAGATACTCCAAACAATGTTGTTGCCTCTCCCATCCCCCACCACTAGAAATCCCCCCCTTTCAAAATAAACAAATGCTCAAAGATCTTATACATCTTTCCAAATTTAAGTATGGGAGGGTTGTCATGGTGCCCTATTGGGTAGACCATTCTTCAAGTCAAGGAGTGTTTCCCAAGAAGACCCTCTCTAAGTCATGTAAAAGAGTATGAGGTGGATGGGGTGTGACTTCTGGGCATGGGGTTTCTTGACATACAAGGGCTCATCTTGTCTCATTTATGGGTGCCTCTGTAGAGGGTGCGCTTGCTCGAGTTACCAACTATTTAGGTGCTATTTTTCCTAGACCCCTTCTTAGCCATCTTTCCAATCCTTGCTTTCATTTATTTGTAAATTGCGAGTTCCCTTTATAAGGTTTTCGAGCTTTAGCATTTTCAATTTGGGACTGGGGCGGGCACTGAGTAGGTAGAGCAAAAGTTGGACTGGATTTTGATGGTCCTCATTTGTTATGATCACTTTCTTTTGAGCATTAGTTTCTTATTCTTTTATAGCAACTGCAATCTACCTCCGAGCCTTTAGCCCCTTCTTCCCGTGAAGTGAGGTACAAGTCCTTCTTGGGTCAATATGCCCCAAAACCCAAAAGATGGGGAAACAAAAGGGAAGAAGTATGGAAAGTGATCGGTATGTGTGGGAATGTTACAATGACCCTTCAAGGAGAGCCCCCCCTAGTAGCAACCCTTTTCCCGAGGGTAACCCACTTACTAGGACAACATGTCAATCACCAAGTTGAAATGAGACAAAAGACATACTTTCCAAGCAAACGTTTTCAAAATCAAGAAATGACCCTTTGCAACATGTTCAAATGTTTCAAATATTAAAATGACACTTACCACGACACCAAAATTGTTACCTCATGAAGCAAGACCTTCCATCCTCTGTGGGTCAAGTTGGGTGTGGTGGATGCTGCTGTCATCGATTGAATGGTGATGTGTGGTGAATGGAGGGCTCTACCTGTTGATCTGCCTCTTAGTGCTCAATACATCATCTCCTTAGTTATACCTAGGAATGGGGGGATAACAGGCTCCAAGATATGTATCTCCTATGAAACCATGTTTTTTGTTTTGTTTGCTAGCGTCTCCGTTACTTGCAGGAGTAGCCTGTGGTCTATGAAACCGTGACCTAGGGGCATCTAAGTCGTCAAAACGACCCAGGGATCCCACTCGGTCTGTGCCATACCAACCCTTAACATGGTTGGATTTTTTTGGGTGTCTCCTCTTGACTACCACGAGTTTCGAATCTTGGCCTCCTTACAGAATGAAACCCTCAAATTCCAATCCCGCTAGCTGTTAGCGGGATTTGACCCTTACGTGTAACGTCCGCAGCCTCCCAGGCTGGGCACGCTACACAAAATCCCTCTTCTGTCACAACTAAATTTTCGAATTTCTTTGAATTCTGCCCAGTACAGCTCTGATATCACAATGTATTGTTTCTCATTACCAACAACTCAAATCAGCTCTGATGCAATCACTACCGAAAATGCCTTGCATATGCTACAATATGCAGTTCTAACAACAAACATTCATGCATAGATATGTACATTTTAAACATACAGAATTAACATAACATACACACACTAATTGGCATATAAACACATAATAAAAACACTTATCTTTTAATGGTAAATCACTAGTTGCATCCAGACCTTAGACGTTCCTCCTAGTGATAGACTCTGCTGCTCATAAATTCTCAGCAATAGGTCACCCCCGAGTTGAGGGTAGAAACTCCACAAGGGAGGGTTTCCTAAGTCAGACTAAGGTCTATCCAACACGATAAATCTCAGGTTTAAGTGCCAATTGCTGCAACTAACTTACAACCTCTCATTTCCCACATGCCTGTTGTTGAAATAATGTAACTGCAAAGTGTATTCTAATAATTATTGTGATATTATTCATTAGATCAATCCCCTATTGCGGATTGATCATGTCGACTATTGTAAAAGACCAAATCCCCTTTTGCGGGATTGGTCAAAACATAATTGTAATAGGCAGAATAAGAAGTCGGCCCTAGAATATATTAAAGGTGGTTATAACCACCCAGAAGAAGAAGTCGGCCCTGCCAGTGAAGAGACACTTCCACACGTGCCAAAATTGTATAAATAAGGAGGCTAGCGCCTCACTTAGATACACACTCACTTGTTCATTCGAGGAGCAAGTTTTGGAGCTGCAGAGAGAGAGAGAGAGAGAGAGAGAGAGAGAGAGAGAGAGAGAGAGAGGCGCATTCTTGGGAGAGGAATTTTTGTATTTGTTTGAGTTATCTCTTGGCATTGTATTGGCTATCTATAATAAGGAAGTTTTGTTGGGTTTTCTCCCCTATGAGGGTTTCCCAGGATAAATGATGTGTCTCTTGTGATTGTGTATTTCTTAGTGATCCTATCTTATGCTATTACTATCTAGTGAAATGCAATGAACTCTAATAATATCTTAAACCTTAACATGGTATCAGAGCTAAGTTGAAGAGAGCATCTTTCACAAGAGAAAGTGAAAAACGTCACTGTTGCTGTACATGCAAATTAGGGCTTTTTGTTGGTGAAGTGTTTCAGCCCTAAAAAGATCTAGAAAAATGCGCCCTTCCTCAAGGATCACTTTGGCATCCTCAGCGCAACTTTTTAGTGGCTAGATCTCCCGGAAAGTGAAACCCGAGTTTTCACAAAGTACTAGAAAACCATAAAACTAGAGTACCAGAAGTACCAGAAAACCAGAAGCACTAGTCCAAAAATCCGCTGATCATGTTTGAGGGGGTAAAAGTTGGATTTTCAAAAATCTGACTGCACCAGCTTACTTGCCTCAGTTCATCGCATCTATCCCTTGGATTAGAATTTCAAAATTCGAAGTTTGAAAAATTAGGGTTTCCTCATAAAACCCTAAGTTGCAGTTGCAGTTGCAGTCTTAGAACCAATTGCAGTATCAATTGCAGTTGCTGTTGCAGCAGTAGTACCAGTTGCAGTCACCCTTGAAGAGTTGGTGATCATTACCGTTGCTACTAGATGGTGCCTCTACTTGCAAATGCCGTCAGAGGTATGTACTCACACATGCTTAAATGGTTAAGCTTTAAAGGGTATTTGCAGGAGAAGGGATCTCTTGCCATAGATCTAGAAGGATCTCAAAATCCAACACATTCAGAGGAATGATGCAACCCATGTGTGATTATTCTGATATGCATCTATTTGTTGTGACATTATTTTGATCAGTATTGCATGTTGTAGCTATGACCATCATTCTAACCTTTGATCAAAATCTGAGTCAAGATATTAGATGGATTAAAAGTTGAGATCATAGAGCTTATCCTCTAACCCAACCTTCCGTCAGAGATAGTGTATTGTCTTAGTACAAAAGACAGGTTGAAGGAAGCACTCGTCATCTTGAGTGAAGGAGACTTAGAAGAAAAGCAAGCACACTCATTCTTGAGGACAAGGCTCCAGGTTTGATTAATCAAGTTGATAAGATTCAAAGGTACACATGACAAATTGACGACTACCCCTTTACAAGTAACTACTATAGTTGAGATAACGGTCTTTGTAAAGTATTATACTTGGTATCTCTTACTTTTGATCGTTGCTTTAGGAGCTACTGTGATGATTATTCGTGCTATTGCTTTATCTATGATTATCAAAAGGATATTATTCTTGCTTGTTGTTTTGTTGACCTTGTTCCAGGTCACAGGTGATAACCCCGAGGAAGCTATAGTGAAGGTTGCAGAAGGCAACATATTAAATGAGACATGAAGCAGACTATGTACATGACCATATACACTCATGTACCAAAGAAGATGAAGAAGAAGCTATCTCTTGAGATTCAGAATATCTCATATGAAGATTGATTGAAAGGAGCAAAAGGCTCCAAAGATGACCGAACATTAGAACGAGAAGCAGACCTCGTTTGAAGCCTGACTCAGTCTTTCATATTTAGACTTGGTATGCAACACCAAGTATACCTTGTAAGAGATCAGGAGGGATGTGACCTTTGATGAAGATGCAATGCTCAAGAAATCGAGAAGATGCCAGCTTGAAGAAGTATATAAAGAGGAACCTGTAGCTCCCAGAGTTGCAGAATCAGTGAGGGAGGTTCCCAGAGCTGCAGACCTAGTGAGGGAAGTCGTAACTTCCGCTGATGAGGAAATTCTAGAAGATCATGACATAGTAGAATTTCAAGAACCTCCTCAGATGACGATCTCCCATAAGAGAAAGCCAGCTTGGGCTAGAGAGCTTATTCAAGATGGAGAGAAGTATGGTGTGCCCGAAGGAACCACAACACAGGTGAAGAGACCTAAGCCATTCTCCAGCTATATGGCTTTGATGTGTGATCTGCTAGAAAAGGAGCCTACTTGCTTTGAAGAAGCCATTCAAAAGAAAGAATGGGCAGATGCCATGACAGAAGAATACCAATCCATAATAAAGAATGATGAATGAGAAATAGTTCCCAGACCAAAGAGCAAGGATGTGGTATCCTTCAAATGTCTCTTCAAAATAAAACATGCTACTGATGGAAGTATTGAGAAGTATAAAGCAAGATTTGTAACTCATGGCTTTTCTCAAAAGGAAGGCATTGACTATGAAGAGACATTCGCTCCTGTTGCCAGGTACACTTCGATCAGAACCATCATAGCCCTTGCAACTAAGACGAAGTGGAAGTTGCACTAGATGGACGTAAAGACAACTTTCCTAAATGGTGTCATTGAAGAAGAAGTGTATATAGAGCAACCTCAAGGATTTGAAGTTGAAGACATGAAAACTCATGTTTGCAAATTGAAGAAGTCTCTATATGGATTGAAGCAAGCTCCTAGAGCTTGGTATGGCAGGATAGACGGTTTTCTGACGAGCTTGGGCTTTACCAAGAGTAAAGTAGATTCTAACCTCTACTTCAAGGTTATGAACGATGAGTCGGTGATATTGCTGCTGTATGTGGATGACTTATTCTTAACTGGAGAAGAAAAGCTCATCATCGAATGTAAGAAGAAACTCGCTTCAGAATTTGAGATGAAAGACCTTGGCCTAATGCATTATTTCTTGAGGTCTTGAGGTATGGCGAAATCTTCCTTAACCAAGGGAAGTATGCAGTCGAAATCCTGAAGAGATTCGACATGTTGGAGTGCAAGTCCATGAATACACCCATGGAAGCAAAGCTGAAGCTACTGGTCGACACTTCGTTAGAATTGATTGATGCCACGTTGTATAGACAGATCATTGGATCGCTGATGTACCTGACGAACACTAGACCAGATATTTGTTTTGCCGTGAACACCTTGAGTCAGTTTTTGGTAGAACCCAGACATGTTCACCTAGTTACTGTTATGATGGAGATCATGATTTCACACTGAGTGGGTACACTGATTCAAATTATGCTGGAAGAGTCTTTGACAGGAAGAGCACTTCAGGATGCTGTTTTAGTTTGGGATCAACCATGATCTCATGGCAGAGTAGGAAGCAATCCAACATTGCTCTCAGTACAGCGGAAGCAGACTACATTGCTGCGTGTTCTGCCAGCTGTGAAACTATATGGCTTCGTAAGTTATTGACTAGTTTATTCGACCTAGAGATGGAAGCAACCATGATCCTATGTGACAACTAGAGCTGCATAAAGATGGCAGAGAATCTTGTATTTCATGACAAGTCGAAGCACATAGAGATTCGATATCATTACATCCATGACATGATGCAGAGAGGAGCCATAAAGCTCCAATATGTTAGCACAGATGAATAGATTGCCTATGTGTTGACCAAGCCTCTATCTCGTGTAAAGTTTGAGCACTTTCGAGATAATCTTGGTATAGTCCGAAAGGACCTCCCACGAAAGGGGGAGTAGTGTTGTGTTGAGATATGCCTAGCATTGTGCTTCCAGCTTAATTGCTGTGACGTAAAGCCAGTCTAGATTGCTGTGTCGAGATATGCCTAGCACTGTGCTTCCAACTTAATTGCTGTGACGTAAAGCCAACCTAGATTGCTGTGTTGAGATATGCCTAGCACTGTGCTTCCAGCTTAATTGCTGTGATGTAAAGCCAATCTAGTTGTTGTGTTGAGATATGCTTAGTACTGTGCTTCCAGCTTAATCGCTGTGACGTAAAGCCAATCTAGTTGTTGTGTTGAGATATGCCTAGCATTGTGCTTCCAGCTTAATTGTTGTGATGTAAAGCTAGTCTAGTATCGTGCTTCTAGATTAATTGCTGTGACAAAAAGCAAGCCGAGTACTGTGCTTCCAACTTTATTGCTGTGACGTAAAGCTAGCCTAGTACTGTGCTTCCAACTTAATGACTGTGACGTAAAGCCAGCCTAGTACTGTGCTTCCAACTTAATGACTGTGACGTAAAGCCAGTCTAGTATTGTGATTCCAGCTTAATTGCTGTGACTATGACGTAAAGCCAAGCTAGTATTGTGATTCCAGCTTAATTGCTGTGGTGTTTCTAGCTTAATTGCTGTGTGGTGTTTTCCAGCTTAATTGCTGTGGTGTTTTCTAGCTTAATTGCTGTGTGGTGTTTTCCAACTTAATTGCTGTGTGGTGTGCTAGCTTAATTGCTGTGATGATGTGCCAGCTTAATTGCTGTGATGTGTTACCAGCCTCGTGCTGTATTGCCAGCCTCGTGCTGTGATGATGTGTTGCCAGCCTTTGTGCCGTGATATTGCTGCTTTTGACGTTGTAACAACCTTGTGCTGTTATTGACGATGAGGATGTATTAGTGTTATACTAATCCATGTCGATGCAGTTGATGATGATGATGCCACTTCAGCTTCTTGCTGAAGATGATGATGATGATGCCACTTCAGCCTCTTGTTGAAGATGATGATGATGATATTATTTCAGCTTTAATGTTGAAGATGATGATGATGTTACCTTAGCCTCATACCGATGAGGATGATGATGCTACTCCAACTCCATGCTGTGTTGATGATGCTCTAGCCTCTGTGCTGTTTTGATGGTGAGAAAAACTTCTGATGATTTATAGATACGCCAGTCAATGTTCCAAGATGATATTGATGATGTTGTCCTCTCTCTCACCTGATGTTGTCCTCTCTCTCACCTGATGCTATTGTAGAATACCCTTCTTGTTAAGGGGGAGTGTTGAAATAATGTAATTGCAAAGTGTATTCTAATTATTATTGTGATATTATTCATTAGATCAATCCCCTATTGTGGATTGATCATGTCTGATATTGTAAAAGACCAAATCCCCTTTTGCGGATTGGTCAAAACATAATTGTAATAGGCAGAATAAAAGGTCGGCCCCAGAATATATTAAAGGTGGTTATAACCACCCAGAAGAAGAAGTCGGCCTTGCCAGTGAAGAGACACTTCCACACGTGCCAGAATTGTATAAATAAAGAGGCTAGCACCTCACTTAGATACACACTCACTTGTTCATTTGAGGAGCAAGTTTCGGAGCTGCAGTTGGAGAAGAGAGAGAGAGAGAGAGAGAGAGAGAGAGAGAGAGAGAGAGAGAGAGAGGCGCATTCTTGGGAGAGGACTTTCTGTATTTGTTTGAGTTATCTCTTGGCATTGTATTGGCTATCTATAATAGGGAAGTTTTGCTGGGTTTTCTCCCCCATGGGGGTTTCCCAGGATAAATGATGTGTCTCTTGTGATTGTGTATTTCTCAGTGATCCTATCTTATGTTATTGTTATCTAGTGAAATGCAAAGAACTCTAATAATAGCTTAAACCTTAACACTTGTCCCACCCCAGGAAGTGTACCCCTACTCTTCTCAATAGTCGTTCGACTGTCCCACTTCCTTTTCGGGGCTTCAACAACAGGATGGACAAAATATCTCAGAGCTCTGTAGCTATTGCTCAGTGCACCAAGAAACGATGCTCAACAATTCTGTCACTAGAGGAAGTGCTCATGGGCATGACAACCCACCTCTTCAGATGCACACGGGCTTGAAAACCTGCTTCCTCAAGTCCAAGATCCGGGTTTTCTTGTTACCAATTGCTCCCCAAAGCTTTCCCCGTACATGTATGAAAAATGTTGATGATCGTAAGGTACGGATGGCCAGAGTCTAAGGTTCCCTTCCTCCGAGAATGACGATGGTAGAATGATGGAGAGCCCCCTCAAACACACTAAGTCTCCAGCATAAGAATGCATGCAAATAACATTACAAATGGCGCAAGAATAACCACTTTCTCTGTCTTGGAAATTCATCCCTTTCCCAAGACTTAGGATACAAATATCAACATATCAAAACTTAGGCTTGGACTCTTTAAGGAATATTTTATTATATTCCTTGGCTTAGCCCCCTAGCTTAAGCCCCTCTCTTAAGTCCCTTAGCTCCCCTTTCCTCTAGTGGAGTTCTAGCCCCCCATACTCTTCTTGTTTGGTTGGTCTGCAACAACGATGTATTTTATTAATAATCGTAGTGACTACATACTATAAAGATACACTCGTTTTTCTTTAGCATTCTGGCTCTCCAGCCTTGTAACCACATAGGCACTCTAGCCTCAAAGCATATTTACAATGGCACTCAGGCCCAAAATATCTTGGTTCCTAGCCAGTATGTACATTTACATCTTGGGGTTCAGCCTAGGGGTATTACACTATGAAACCATGTTATGGAATATTGAAGATGTTGAGATTTGGGTACCTTGGAAAGTGGTCCTCTTGTGGTTTTTTGCCTCTAACCACAAGAGGGAGATGTTTGTACCATTGTGCCATGTACTTTATGTCTAATTTCACTTTGACTTAGAAGATTTGACTCAAAAGTGAAATTTAGTCATTTTAGCCTAAAGTGACTAATTATTCACTAAGTGGGTGAATGAGGGGACATAAAGTGAACTTAGGGAACTTCCAAAGTGGGTTTTGAGTTGAGATTCTTTTGGAGAGACCTCAACCATTTATTAGGGATTGCTTGGGATGATCCTAGCCATCCACTTTTCAGGTTTCCTTATGGAGGTTCCAGAGGGGCGCAAGGGGCAAAGGGAGGCTCATTCACTTGTATGTTCACCAAGAGAGTTGGGAGAAGGGCAAGAGGATGGGAATGGGAGCATTGAGAGAGGGAAGATTGGGCGCCTCCTTCCATGGAGGGCTCATGGAGGCTTAGACCTTCCTTATTTGTTGGTGTTGGTTATTGCTTGGAGGAGGGCGCACACTTATCTGGTAGTAGGAGGACTTGTGCTACTTCAGATCTGTCTGGTTCATGGTGGAGGAGGCACACAATAGATTGTTTTTGTGCAAGGGATTCTTCATTGGGCCAAGGAGGAGGGAGGGTGCATCACTTCAGTGGATAGGGCAACAAGGAGGAAGGGCGCACTTTCCTAGGTGCATTCTTCTTGGAACCTGTGCTACCAGCTTGAGAGAAGCTTGCTATCTTACCAGGTTATATTGTATTGTATTCCTTGTTGTATTCACTATTTGAGATCATCATTATATAACTTTCATTCCAAACTAGTTTTCCCTGGGGGGGTTTATCCATGGTCATGTTGACCAAAAATACCTGTGTCCATTTTCATGCATGCTTAGATGTGTAGATCAGCATTTTAGTGTTGTAAAGATCTAGAGGAGTGTTACTTGTTTTGAGTTATATTGCATGTGCTAACATTGGGTTACAAAAACACTTGCAAGGGCACTTCAAAGAACACTTAACCATAAAACTTATGAGCAAAAAGTTACTTGATTCTTTGCTGCCATAAACAACAACAAAGGACAGTTTGGGAGAAAAACTTAGAACCCAATTTAAGGACAAACCTGTCTGGGTAGCCTCATAGGTCCTCAGTTTTCTTTAGAAGAGAGAGAAAATACATAGAGATAAATTTATTCATTATTGTTAGCACTAGAAGTCACCTCTGGATTGTGGTAGAGGTAAGCTCAGTACCCATAAGTTTTTATGTCACAATGAATAAATTTAAGGGGGGCTAATGGATGCAAACTCAAGATAATATCGCTTTAACTCAGAAAACTGGGCTGGTGTGCACAGGCAA
>ML794916.1:52274-101832 GCA_009831015.1 Picea engelmannii | reverse complement strand
CGTGCTTGACTAGCTCCGAAAGGGGTACAGGGATCCTAATCTTTTGGATCTCATGCTCAAAGCTAAAATAGGGGGGGCTTCAGAATTTCCCTCACTTCTGGGACATAACCTTTGGCTATTGGTGAGGGGTTCTGCGTTTTCTTTTCCTTGCTGCCGTTCACTACGTCTTTAGCAGGCTTCTCTGCTTTGGAAGGCTGATTAGGGATGCCAGACTTCTCTTCTTTCTTCTTAGACCCGAGGTTATATTTATTTGGACTACTATTGGTTTTCTCTCCTTTACTCGACTCATTTTTTTGGCTATCCATGAGGGACTCCTTGTATGAGGATTGTGTTAAATGGGGAAGTGTCTCCAAGACGATGGATTTCAGGATCAAACTCTCCTTCCTCTCCTTCTTCATCAACAACGAGGTTATTTTGGAGGGGGGTTTGGATTTTCTGATCATCCCTATCTTTGTTTCGAGGCTCTCTTGGAAGTATTTGAGGGGTATTATTTGGTCTTCTGAAGTTACCTCTGTTATCAACATTTTGGGCAATTTTATAAGTTTGCTTCCCTTCGAATCTCATCTTCTCCATTTTTGCAGAAAGAGACTTCACCAGCTTGGTCAATTCATCTACTCGAGGGTGGGACGCAGGGGAACTAGAGGTTGAGGCTTCAGATCTCCCCCCTTCCTCTGTCTCTGTTAGCTTTATTCCTAAGTCTGTCAACTGCCAACACATTGGACTCTACTTCGAGGGTTGCATCTTGCATATGAGCCAAGGAGGTAGCTCTTCTCTCTCTTAACAGGGGGCAAAAATCAGGGTCGAAATCACTAGCATAAGTAATTTGGGTAGAGGCTTTAGTAGGCTTTATCTCAGTAGGGATCTTATTGTACATTTTGTTGAATCTCTTGGAGAAGTCAGAGACAGATTCTCCCTCTTTTCTCTTTAGGGACCCAAACTCTGTACTATAATACATAAAGTCCTTTTTATCCCCCCACTGTCTCAAGAAGACATCATCTAAAGCTTCAATCCCAACAATAGATCCAGGGGTCAATCCCCTAAACCATTTCCTAACTTCACCATCAAGGCTCTGAACAAAGACTCTCATCCACACATCCTCGTTTTCAATATTTAGATTGTCTGCATAATTGTAGAAGGCAACATAGTTGTCAATAATTATGTCTTCTTCTCCTATGAATTTGGGCATGTATTTCAGGTAATCTCCAGCAGGGAGAGCATTCATTGGCTGAGGTAAGACCAGAGGGGCATATCTTGCAACCACTATGGCATCCATTCTTTTCCTAGGGGGATTGGCACCTGCCATAGTGACGATAGCTGGAGGAGATCTAGGAGGAGATGGAGTTCGAATTGAAGAGAGTGGAACTGTTCTTCTGGGAGAAAAAGGGAGTGACTAAGTGTTGGGGGAAAAGGTCACAGGGCTCGAGGGAGCATAGGTTTGGACTTCTGTAAATGCAACGATTCTAACAGGCAGAGGAGTGGTAAAACCCGGAGTGGGAAAGTCTTCTAAGGTCCTGGGTTTAAACCATTGTACAACTTCAGGGAAGATAGGAGTGACAAGGCTTTCTCCCTCCAATCCCAGACCAGGAGGGGAGAAATCAGCAGGAACAGTCCCAAACTTTAAACTTCGGGAAAATCCAATAGCTGGTATAACAAGAAAATGAGAAGCAAATATTGGAGTTTCTAAAGGAGGATGGTGAAAATCATTAGAAATACCTGGTTC
This sequence comes from Picea engelmannii, assembly GCA_009831015.1. Classification (NCBI taxonomy): domain Eukaryota; kingdom Viridiplantae; phylum Streptophyta; class Pinopsida; order Pinales; family Pinaceae; genus Picea; species Picea engelmannii. The sequence continues at coordinate 100,112 of ML794916.1, read as the reverse complement.
AGCAGTCGAAGTACCTTCCTGAGGGATCTTTCATCTTCTGACAATTTTCTCTGGGTCAGCTTCAGGTGTTGCTAGAGGCAGCTGTGGGGTAGACCTCGTGTGTCTGCCTCTGGAAGCCACAGCTGGAACAGTGGAGGCGCCAGGTGCACAGTTGCAATCTTCAATGTACTGAGTTCTGATGCACCTTCAGAACCAGTAAGCTTTGTCGTTCAATCCCAGGGAAAATCTTCAATTCGTCCACGACAACGGCGCTAGAAATGTTAGCACTAGAAGTAACCTCTGGATTGCGATAGAGGTAAGCCCAATACCTATCAGTTTTTATGTCACAATGAATAAATTTAAGGGGGGTCTAATTGATGCAAACTCAAGATAATATTGCTTTAACTCAGAAAACTGGGCTGGTGTGCATAGGAAAATGAGGTCTTGATCCAACTTCAGTCAGTAGGTTGTAGTAAGGGTGAGCAGGGGGTAGAACTTGAGGAGAAAATGTAAAGGCCTGCTATGGACATTAGGTCTTCCAGCAGCCTAAGGAGGAAAAGCTTCAAATACAAGATCCTCTTGGGTCCAAAACTTCAGGAAACTGAAGACACTGTAACAATACTGCAATCAAACATACATCACAATATGATCACAACAACTCGGCTGGATCATCCATGCCCGAGCCTTTAGTATCAGAGGCAAAAGGGGTGGAAAAGAAAGCTGACTGTCATTAAGCAAGAAGTTTCAATTTACAACACATGACCAGATAACTAGAGGCTTTATTAAAACTTTACAATACGAGAGCTTAGCTCAACCATCGACCTTAACAAAATATCAAAATTACTTATTTATACTTAGAACAATTCGCCACCATCAGGAGTGTGGCTTGGCCATTACAATCAAAGCTTTGCGTCTACATCTTCTTCTGTCAGACGCAAGGTCAGATCAGTATGGGCTTTGCAGGAAAATTTGCCCCTAGGAGTACCACGGGCTGACGGCTCAGTCCCCTTGGCCAGAAGTGAAACGAGGTTTCGACGACCTCCCCCATTTTCATTAATTGCTTTTATTGGGATTGGGACGAAGCCTGACACCCCTGAATGTTCCAGGCGACCCTCATGATTTCTTTGAGTCAATCCTGGTGTCTTGAAGCCACGCAGATCTTTTTCTGTGACCAACGCGGGCGCTTTTGGCCTTTGACGCAGCCCCTTTCCATCGCTCCATGCAACCTCGGGCTGTGACCATGGGCCTAACTCTTGGGCGCTTCTCAATTTCACGTTTTGTGAACTTGCATCGCGCTCTATGCAAAAACACCCAAGTTGCGAAATCGCGACTTCTCGGATCTGGTGCCACGCACCCCTTTGAATCGGACGGCCCATATAAATGTCGGTATTTCGGGACTTGGGAAGATTTTGCATTTTCCCACTTCGTTTTCCCGAAATGACTTCCTCCGCGGTTTGGATATGATGCCACGCGTCCGGCTGGATTGGATGACCCATGCTGATTTCGGGTTTTGGGAGTTCGGGCCTTTGACGAACGACTTTAACCATGTTCCGAACTCCCGATTCCCGCGATTATTTTTCACCGTTGATCTCTCCGAATGAGATCCATGGCCCAGATTAAATCTTTGCCTGACCTTAGATCTCAGGCCTTTGCCCCGTCATTAAACTTCGGGCAACTTTCAGATTCTGAATACCCGTGAACTGCCGGTCTGAACTCCACCTTGAAATCCCTACTGCAGAAAACTGATCCTGCCCGCTCGCTTGAATTGAGTCCATATCAGACCGCTCTAAGTGTGCGCTTCGTGCTTATGGCTGCGGCCTGCGAAAATAAATACTTGGACGACTGGTTGAGGGCTCGGGCGAACAGGGAGACCGAGGCACTTTAAACATAGAGGGGGTGGCAAATGAAAACGGGTTTACAAGTTGAAGGGGGAAAAACTTGAGACTTAGGTCTGCGAAAAAGAGAGAGACAGGGCAAAAATACAGCCTTAGGTAGAAACCACAAACCCACAAGACTCTAACAAGTTCATGTGATAACAATTATGGAAGGAGGCATTAAGTGCATATTTGGACATAACTGATATAATTCCCAAAACATACGGGAGTCTGTCTTCACACCTAAGCACTTTGTGTACCTCAACTAGCCTAAGTTACATTTACATTTACTTTTATCTAGGTCCAACACTTAACTTTTTTTATACATAAGTTAACATTGGTCATTATATTCTATCAATCAAAAGTACACAGCATGTACAGTTGCAGCTACTTTTCGAGTCTTTCTCTCATGCTGTCTGTTCAGCATCTCATTTTGTGTATGCACACATCAATTGGAGGAGTTGCCACTTTCAACAAAATATAGGAACTTCTGTATGATTATCTTCAACTTGTATGGAGAATAAATCTTTGTTTTGGCTGTTTTAAACCTTCCTTCACGTCTAGATCATTTGGAGACTACAGATGGCGAATTTCCAGGGCTGTCAATATTCCATTTTGGATGGAGTGCAAATGCAGTGGTATTTATCTTATTGCATCTCCTGTATTATGAGATGGATTTGTTACTTTTATCATAAAAGATTGTACTTTGAAATTTTCAGCTACAGTCAAATCTTTATCTCTTATTCTCTGCTTTTTTATTGGCTTGTTAACTTGACTTGAAGTTCAACTGGTTTTGCTGGAAAAAATACTTAATCTAGTCTTCCTTAATATTCGAGCTGACATTATTTCTGCTAAATGTTTTGGCTTCTTCTTGTCTTAGTTTAGCAACTTATTTCAAATCGAAGTGTGGTTTTAGTGTAAATTGTAATCATTTCCCTTTTCTGCATTCAATAGTAGCCTCGTGAATTTGATGCACTTGTATGTTGATAACTGATATAACATTGAAAATCTGCTAATTTAAAATTTGATATTATGCTTTAAACTTCTTTTCAGTTTATTGATAAAATAATCGAGTTTACAAGACATCAAATCGTACAGAGTGTGCTCACTGCATATGATCCTTCTTACCGGATAATCCATAGAGGTTGTGGGATGGAGGACGATTTTGGTAAGTTATCTCTGTGCAAGTTATTCTCTCTTAAATAGATATTTAGCTTTTATCTAGATACTCAAATCTTTACCTTTTTTTGCTTTTTGCATTGATCTAGGAGTTGCTTCCACACTCCCACTTTGTACTTTCACCGGGTGTACTATTTTAGCCTCATTGACCTACTTTTGTGGTCATTTATTGGACATTAGTAAAATTATCTTATCTTATCTTAATTTATTATCTATGTTGTATTTAATTTCCCCAGGTCTTTGGGAAGCTTTTGGGCAATCCTTACTTTAATGCCCAAACACTTATGCACATTTATGGGTTGTTATCTAATTTCAATTTGAGGTTTATGTCTTTTTATTTTATTTGTTGCATTTTTATGCTATGTTTACAGTGCCATATCTATAAATGCATATATACCTGTTCAAATATATTTTTATCCTCTATTTTCAAATTTAGGTTTATAGTGTCTATATTCCTTTTGAAATTTCTATGCTATGTTTATATTGCCCTCATAAGGGCATGACAATAAGTAGTGGCAGCTTATATTGGAAACATTCAAGATAAATCCATGCAGGAGCATTTTTTGAATATTGAGATTGTATAAGGTTTGCTTAAATTTAGTGTATTTGCTACCCAGTTAATATCTTCAGAGATATTATGAATTGTGCAAATAATTTTCACATTAATTGATAACCAATAGGGCTTCAAATTCATTTTATTTCTAATGGCAGCAATTAAAATGCACACTGTAATAAGACAGTCAATGAAGATTGGAAAGTTTGGTGTGAAGAGATAATAAAATTTAAATTTAGCACTTTTAGACTTTAGTTAACTGATTAAATGCCATCAGTAAGCCTTCAAGGAATGAGAAAATGGCCCAAGCACTAAAGCTTAGCCTTTGTCAGAGGAATTAAGTCAAGTTGCATGTTTGGAGCCTTATTTTGGAAGTAAAGTTAATGAAGTTGTAACACAGAAAACACAAATGCTTTGTTCTCCCATGACGTACCCTCATCTGGGAATGTATTCCATTTGATGAGATACTCGGTCATAATTCTAGATTGCACTTGGTTGTGATGTTTGATTTTTTTCCTCCGAGCAGGAGACATGAAAAACGTCATAGATACAACTGTTCTTGGGCAGGTCTAAGCCATAGGCTATGTTATTGATTTTTTGTTTGATTTGGTAGGGAACATAGAATTTCGGTGCTAGTTTGTTCTTTTTGTGTTGTTTTAGGGATAGTTGCCTATAAGCTTGGAGTTGTACGAAGACCTAATCACCTTCCTCAAAGTCCCTTTCCGATCTATGTTAATCAACTTGTTGCTCCATTCTATTCCTAAGTAACAGGAGACACCCATATGGGCCTCCACATCCCGATTTTATGACACGTTTCATGCGAAAAAGGGGCCCATGGGTCACTAAAAAAGTGATCCGCCCCTCATTCTTTCACATTTTATCTTGCAGGTTGGAGCTCTGAGGTGTTTTGGTGGGCAGCTGAAGGATAAATTGCAGATTTGAAGGGATTCCAAGTGCTTGGTGGGTGGATTTGTCGACCAGATTTTTTGTTTTATCCTACAACAGTGTTTGTTTTCCTCATTCCACAGAAATCATGGCTCAAACAGCAAGGGAAGCTGGAAAAAGTCAAAGGAAAGGGAGGAATGCCACTGTTGATATTGCCCCCTTTCCTTCAACTTCATCACCCTCTGCTAGTGTTCCATCTGCTGCAAGTTCAACTTCTAATGCTGAAAACAACATTGCTGTAGCAAGACAGCATGCTCAAGAGAAATATCCATTGTGGAAGGATGTTACAAGACATCAAGGGCTTGGGACCAAGTTAATACATTTTGATTTTGATGACTTAATGAGAAAACTGCAGCTAATGGTTCTAATTTCTTGTGTGTTTGTCATTTGATCATCATTGATGTAGTATTAGTAAGTAGTAACTAGTTGTATTATTGAATTTGTATTGTGTAAATGTTCTAGTTTCTAACAAAATTTGAATCTTTATGTCTATATTTCATTCTTGTATGTGTAATTTAAAATATATATATATATATATATATATATATATATATATATATATATATATATAAGTTATATATAAGCATTGTCCTCCGTGTCTTGTTTCCAGGGTTGCCATGTCTCATGTCAGACACTCGTATTTCCATGCCCTCTGTGTCCCCTGTCCATGTGTTCGGTGACTTAGTTCTATTCTGCTGTGTTACCGGATCTGCTGGGTCTAGAGGCTGGATCTACGGCTCCGCGTTTCGGATCCGGATTCGCCAAGATCCGTGAAGGATCTGCCAGCCACACGGTTCCTGCCCAACCAGAAATGACTACTGCATTTAATTGGCGGATCCCGTGATAGCCATGCCCACAGACGCGGATCCCACTGCAAATTCGTTAATTGATTTATAAATAAAGATCGCTCACTTGCAAATTCCGTAACTGTTAAACCTTTTGTCAAGTCAATGGATATGAATTCCATAATTAATACTATAAAGTTAGCTCCAATAATGTTATCAGAATTCGAAATAATGTAATTTAGCTTTAGTGTTTAGTATTTTATTAGTTTACATTGCCGGTCCATTTATTAACAACATTTTGATTACACCGTGGTCTTTTATTATATAGAAAGGGAATTTAATATTTATTATATCGAATGGTGACTTATTATATGGAAGGTCGCTAATCAAAGGGTGAAAAACGAATGGTACCAAAAATGAAAAAACTTTATATCAATATTAACTTACCTTATAACTTTATATTCACATTAACTTTAAAATGTACTTTATAACTTTATATTAATCATAACTTYATAATCGTAACTTTATAATGTACTTTATATTAATGCTAACTTTATAATGTAATTTATAACTTTATATAAACACTAACTTTATAAGGTTATATTAATGTTATAAACTTATTAGGTCATATGGTTATAATGTGATATTATTAAATTTATATATTAAAGTTATTTATAAACCTGGTATTAGAATATTAAAGTTATAACATATAAATTTATATATATTCATAAAATGTTTTCATTAAAAATTAATATATAAATTTATATAAGTTATATTTTTAAATTTTTATGTAAATTTTATTTTTAAAATTTATAAAAAATATATTTATATTGTTTGTACTCGCCGTTTCCCCGTCGTATCCGGATCCCAGCTTTTCAAAAATCTGGCGGATCCGTATCCATATCCGGATCCTGGTAACTTAGCTATTCTGTCACTCTGTGCATTGGCATGGTTTTCTTTTATTATCTTTTGCTTTTCTTCTAGCCAATTTTTGAGTGTTGGAACCTTGATGTCTTTGTGGTGAAGCATTGAAGGTAGGCTTTAATGCACTTATTTACAATCTCTGTCTGTCTGTCAGTGCAAATGATAAGCTGAGCTTATATTAAGAGACATTCATGTTTGGTGGTAGAACTCCTTTTGGAAATTGCTTTTGAACTTTGCATCTTTGTCACTCAGAAATATCTTAGGGAAGCCATGTAGTTTATAAAAGGATTTGCAGAAGGTATCTGTGATTTGTTTGGTCATCTCTTCATTTCAATGCCCATGAAATTTGTATATAGTGTTAGCCTGTTAACTGCTATGAGAATCTTATCTTCCCCTTCATATAGTGGCAATCCATCAATGAAACCCATGGAGATTTCCCCCCAATTTTGACTTGGAGTATGTAGGGGATGGAGCAACCTTAGTTGTGGTATGGTTTCATTTTTTTTTTCTCTGACATGTGTCACACTCTTCCATGTATTTTCAAATGTCATCGTACATACCCTTGCTATAGAATGATTGCCTGGGATTGTAATGGGTTTTGAAGAATCCTACACGACCTTCTGCTCGTGAGTTGTGAAACTCTCTTAAAGCTGTTAGTTTAATTTTCAAGGATGAGGGTAGGTAGATTCTTCCCTTATATCAAAGAATATCATTTCGCCATGCAGATATTGTATTTTTATCAATGTCGTCGATAATGGTGTGACTCGTGAGTATCAACATTTTTGACATACTCTGCATTGACTCATCTAAACAATCTGGGACCATTATTTGGATAGCACAGGGGGATATATCTTCATCTCTTTGTGATAAAGCATCTGCAACTAAATTTTTCCTTCCCCCTTTTATGAAGGATTTCAAGATCAAAAGTTGCAATCTTTCCTATCCATTTTTGTTTTTTTGTTGTCCATGTTTTTTTTTTTGCAACATAAACTGGAGATTGTTATGGTCGGTGTGGTTTATAAACTTAATTGCTAAGGGATATTGGCATCACTTGGTTAATAGTAAATACATGTATAATGATTAACATTTTGTTATCATATGTGGATTTCAAGCATTCTCTTTGATTAAGCTTCTCTCTTTTGAATGCTATTTGATGTCCTCCTTGCATTAATATCGCTCCAAATCCAAAACTTCAAGCACCACACTCTACTACAAAAGGTTTAGAACAATTTGGAGTCATTAAGATGTGGGTAGACAACCTTGCATTTTTCATTCATTCAACTTTAGCTTCTTTGCTCCACTGAAAGGAATTTTTCTTCAGCAGATTTGAAAGTTGTGCTGCAATATGGGCATAATTCTTCACAGGTCTTTGGTTTTATTCTGTTAAACTCAAATGTCCCCTTAACTTTGATTCATTTTTGGTTCTTGGACATTTTGTGACCACCTTAACATTATTTGGGTCTACCTTGACTCCTTCATCTGAGATTACATGGACCAAGTATTCCACCTCCTTTTGCCCAATTGTACACTTAGACATTTGTCTTAGAATTCCTCTAAGATAATCAATACATGTTCAATTTGTTTAAGATGTTCTTTCCAAGTTTTACTGTAAATATGAATATTGTTGAAGAACACGAGTACAAACTTTCATAAATATGGGTGGCAGAATTGTTCATGTCTGCTTGAATGGTTATTGAGCATTCTTCAGGCCAAATGACATTGCCTCAAATTCATGATGTCCTTTGTGCGTTCTGGAAGTTGTTTTCTCAATATCCTCTAAGATACTATTGGTCCAGTAGTAACTTGATTGTAGAGCTAACTTAGAGAAGTATTTGGCACCATGTATCTTGTTGATCTTTTCGTCTATGAATGGAATAGAGATTATATTTTTGAATGTAATTATGTTTAGTCTTCTGTAGTCAATGCATAATCTAAATGATCCGTCTTTTTTCCTAACGAGGATTACTAGGGTAGCTATATGGGCTTCTACTTGTGATTACACTGTTTTAACAGATCTTAAATCTCGCATTCAATTTTTATTTTATGGTTATGTGGATACCTTTAAGGATTAACATTAGTATTGTTTGAATCAAGTTTTACTTCAATGATGTGTTCAATCTTTCTTTCTGGTGGCAATTTCATGGGTAATTCCTGAAATATGTCCTTATACATATCGACAATTTGTTAGATTTCTTGTTTCTGTGAGGATATCAATTCTGTTGGTAATGCCTCCATCCTATGGCATTAGGTTATGTAAGCGGGATCTCTTTTGTCAATTAACTTCACCATTTGATGAAACAAAATAATTTTGTTTGGTGGAGGTTGGAATCCATATAACTTATATACCTCTTCATGCCACTTAAATTTAATTAAATGTTTTTGATGGTTTGTTGTGCAAGTGCCTAGCCTCTGTAACCATTCGACTCTTACCACCATATTGACAGCTACTTAAATGGCACCACATAATAACCTGTTTCTAAATTGAAATTTTGTATTTGTACTTGAACTTGTGGCACCTTCCTACACTCTGAAATTGTTTGTCTGCAGCGGACCAATTCTTCTTCCAGCTCTTGCGCACAGTGTTATATCATGAATTTTTTCACTTCGACCTTGAATGCTAGGACTCAGGAGTGATACTTATACAGAGGTGGATGACCCACAGAGTATCGATCTCTCCTCCTCCTTATGGGACAGGTCCAGGTCCAGGTCCAAGGGGCTCTGAGGCTTCTCCTCTTCCCCTTGTACCACAGTTCAAGGCATCCCTCCAGGGAGTTTTTGGATTTTGGCTTTCGGCCTTTAGCAGTTCAAACTCCATTTATCACTCCAGATTTTCCAGCAGCACATTCTTCTCTAACTATTAGATTTTAGGTCATAGATATGATTTGCTTTTGGGTTTTTATAGGACTGGCATTTGCGCTCTCACTGTGTATTGATACTATTGTACTTAGCAGTCCCATTGACCTATTTGTGGTCACTTGGACATTAAAAAAATTATCTTTTCTTATCTGCCACTGTTACCTTTATGTCTGGAACGGAATACACAAAGAAATTTAATCTTCCGACATTAATGTCAATAAAATTGTGTGTGCTACCTGAGTCTATGAGTACTGTAACATTGGTTTTTTTCACACATTGTTTTAACTTTACTGTACACTGTTGTGAAATACTAGTAAAAGCTGTGATGGAAATTTTGAGCATGACTTCTTCTTCTTTAGCATCTGGTTTGGTTTTTCCCATTAGTTCCTCTTTATCTTATTCATGAGAATTGTTGATGGAGATTTCTGATTTTTCCTCTTCTGCAATTTCACATTGATATAACTTCTTAGTCTTGCATTTGTGATCCAGGCGATGGGGACCACTTGTCACCATATTCGTAATTGTTTCGTATTGTCTTCATATTGATGTGGGGGAATGACATTGTTTGTTTCTTGTGGTGTGTTGAAATGCAAGTTGTGTTGAGTGAAAGATTTCTTTTGATTTTCTTCGTGGTGTTTCTGGCTTCAGCCATATTTCTTGGCTTTTGTAATATGAGTTTTCTGCCCATATTGACTTTCAGAACTGTGATATACATCTTTAACATTTGGTTTGGTCCCCACTGATTCTTTCTGGTGCAAATGAGTAAATTTAGTGAAGATGTCCTCTTTGTCATCATTGAATCTCTTGAAGAAGTCGTTGTGAAACATTTTGCAGTGTGTAGATGCACCACTAGCTTTGCATGCCCAGCACATGAACCAGTCATATGCATCACCTTCGAGGTTTGTGGATGCATTTGAATTCTTTTCTTCCCCATTGAGGGGTGGATTAATGGCAAACTATCTCTTGAGCTTTCTGAACCATGTGATAGTTGCTTTGCCTTCCTTGTCTTCGTGTCCTGGTAGTTCAAATTTAATTTATTAAAACAACCTAATGCCATTCTTGAGCTTGGAAAAGGGTTTCTTTGGGGTCCTCATGGAAGGGTCATGTTCAGGTATGGAGGGGCTTGAAATGAAATTGGGTGTGGCCCATTTTGCTCCATCAAGCTATTTAATTGTTTATTTAACCTATTTATTTTTTCATTGAGGCTGTCGTTGATGCTGTCTAATCTGTTCTGGAGGTCAATAAATTCATTGTTGAGGCCTTTGATTGACCTATTCATTCATTGTCTATTGCCCTTGATTTTCTTGACATCTGCAATTAATTTGCCTATGGGATCCATTTGCGGTTAACTCCAAAAATTGGGCCCTTCTCGAAAAAAATCAGGGTTTTAGTTGGGGTCCACTTGTGGTTTAGGGTTTACTTGTAGTTTGTCCATGTTTGCTGCAACCTGCTTGCGTATGTCGCAGCTTGCTCGTGTTTGGCGATGATGTATATGCGGCCCTGTGGTTGTTTGTGGCCTGCAGCCCTATGTCCATGAACTGTCTCGAGTTGGTGCAGACCAGAACTGCTTTGCCTCGGAAAAAGGACCCTCTTGACAAGGAAAAAGCGGCATGGGATTTTCTCTGATATCACTGTAACACAGAAAACACACAAATATGCACACATCAATCGGAATAATTATTGATAACTATATGGATAATTTGACGATGAATTCAATGATTTCATGACTATACAGATACACATTGAAGTGAACAGTGACATCGAGTAATGGCAACGTTTGGTGCAAGAGCTGACCTTAATATATTTATATTATTATGTTGTTATTGTTATTATTATGTGTTATGATTGTCTTTATATAGTGACATATTTATTATAATGTAATATACTCTATATTATTGAAGTAAATTTCTAGAATGGTCTTACTCGAGATTTGTCATCAAGCAAACAAGATTAATTCTTTAAATTTTAGTTACAGTAGACAATAAATTCAGGGAATTGGAAGTGACAACTGGGCTATCTATAAGATAGGATAGGCAGCCATTGATGGAAAAAATCTTAGATATTGAACAACTTTCAAGTGATGAATAAAAGCAAGAAAAGCTTTTCTGCATCTTTTGGCTATTTTTTTGTCCAAGGAAAACCTTGAGGCTTGCAGGAATGCTTCCCCACATTCATGGATGGCATCCCTAGTAAATCTGTCGGCCTAGACTAGTGCGTCTCACCCAGGGGGATTCAAACCAGGTAGCTGCTGGCACAAAACTATCCAAATGTGAAACAAAATTGGCAACAATGGTTGAGCTAATGGAATTTTATCATTCATCCTCTTTCTTGAGATGCATGCAGAGTTCAGCTAATGGACTTTTATCATTCATCCTCTTTCTTGAGATGCTTGAAGAGAGTGTGATTAGGAGCAAGCCCTGGTTATTGGGACCATGATGAATGAATTTTCATAACTGGCTGGTGTAGAACCATGGATAGCACATGCGTGTGTACTGTGGAAAGCATATAGTTATCCTTGAGCCCCAAGTTTCAGCAGCTAAAATTCAAAATGTTTATTAATTTTTATAGTGCATGAGCTTAAAACTGGAACTCAATATCTATAAACATTGCTCGTGTTAATGAGCTTCTAAGCCATGGATAAAAAAATTGCATTCCAGGCGAGGGAAAAGCTCGTCCAAAGAATGTTTAGAAAGTCAACACAATTGCATATTAGCAATAATGGAGGATTATCATAGTTTTGTTTATTTTTTCTCACAAACCTCATGGTTAATCTAAAATTTCCAAATTATTTGGTTGTTAACAAATTTCATAAAGGTCAATATCTTCAGCAGAGCGTTGTTGAATCTTGTGATTTGAGTGAGCTTTATCTTCTTTTGAAATTTCTTTTGTGAAGTATTGTAAGGCATGTAGCTTGTCGAGGTACACACTAGCAACCATAGTTATATTTGAGCCTATGCTGCCTTGTGTAAATAAGGAAACGAAGAAGAAAATGACGAGACTGATAATAAAGTGGGAAAGAAAGGACGTCGTAGGAGCAAGGGCTGGAACTTTAAAAGGGCAGCAAATGCCAAGTGAGTTCATTATGAATAAGTTTTTCGATATATGTATTTTCGTCATTTTTTGTTTAGCAAGCCGTCTAATGTCTGTTTTTCTACAGGGTTTCTACTGTGGTATCCAATGTGCTTTACAAACTCTGCAGTATGCTTGCATCATTGAAGAATCTGCTTTCAATTGAGCGCCTCTCGGATAGTTCTGTTCTTCAGTTGATCAAGACTACTCTTGCAATGTTTGCAGTTGAGAATATGCAGCTACTTCAATTAAAGGCAATTGGTGTTACATGCGCGGTAATGTAGCTTGTTTGAGAGGAACTGCCTTTAGTTATTGGGTAACTAAATAATTTAATTCATTATGCACTTGACTTTGTCTAGAAGTTCATTATTTGTTTTATATCCTTGTCCCAAATTCCAATTGACAGGTCTTTAGCTCATATTCTGAGCATCGAACACTTATTTTGGATGAAATTATTGAACTAATTGGGAAATTACCACCATCAAAACGCAATGTGAGAGCTTATCATTTGCCCGATGAGGAACAAAAGCCGATTCAGATGATAACTGCCTTAGTACTTCAGTTGGTTCAATGTAGTGTGACTTTTCCAGAACCCACTGAGGCAACTTTAATAGTTAATGCTAAATGTAACACTATTGATGGTGATTATAATCCATCTAAATGTTTTGAACCTGCTATGGAATGTTGTAGACATTTCTGTGGAAGAATTCTTCAGTTGTTGGCAGTTCCCAAATCCCGGGACATTTCTGACGTTAAAGTAATCATTGAGAACCTTATTGTAGATTTGCTGACAACATTAAATGTGCCAGAATACCCTGCAGCCAGCCTCCTCCTTCAGGTACGGGAGCATAAAGATCTAACTGATAGTGATTCTATATGATTTTGGCAACAGATCTGATACAGTAGAATGCTTTGCAGGTTCTCTGTGTTCTACTTTTTGGAGATTCTGGGCTTAAGTCTAAAGATATGGTTATACGTGGTATAGCGATTGACCTTCTTGGCCAGATTGCTGCTAGACTTAAGCATGATAACGTGGCTTGCATCAATGACAGGCTCTGGATCTTACAGGAGTTAAAAGAAGAAGAAGCTGAAGTTTCTGCACCACAGAAGGAGATATGTGTTGTCTGTTCAGGAGGAAGAGGTTCAAAGTTTATGGTTGTTTGTGATGGCTGTCAGCGATGGTTCCATGGTGATTGCGTAGGAGTTACTGGACATGATCTTGTATGCCGTGGTTGGGTCTGCTGCTACTGCCTTTGCAGGAGGCAACTTATTTCACTTGATTGTCACCTGCGTATACAAAGTCAGAAGGATAGAGAAGGCTCTTTAAGCAATAAAAGCAATGGACTTGCCACTCCAATAACTGGAGTTCATGTCATTCAACAGATTCTTCTAAAGTACCTTCAGGGTGTTGGCTCCACAGATAATTCAGCTGAATATGCTTGCTGGTACGTTTTCCTTTTGGACCTTTCTAGTATGTTCCCATGAATTGCTTCCTTTCTTATTTATGCTATTCTATCATCTATAAAAGTAAGAAGATAACATTGTATGCAGGTTCTACTTGTGTCAATGGTATAAAGACGATCCTAGTCCATCACAAATGCTGCTATTTTACCATGGGAGATTGAACTTGAAGGCTCATACTATGGACTTTGGAGTTGATTCTGCTGTTTTATCCAGGAATGTTATTACGAGAATCTCAACAGCTATAGGGCAACAGAGATCTCTGGCACGTGGATTTGATAAAATACTTGATAGATTACTGGTATATAGTTATAAACCTTAAAGTTCTTGATTGAGTGGAGATTTATAAACATGATTTACACAGGCTTAGCTGATGATATTTATTCTGATACAGGCTTGCTTACAAGAAAACTCACCAATGCCTAGAGCTAGGGCACTAAGAGCTGTAAGACATTACTTCTTTTTAATGGCACTAATGCAATCCTTGCTCCTTTTGCTCAAGAGGAGATTTAAGATTCATCGTGTAGAATAAGACCCAGATTATTTTAGTAACAAATGTGTAGCATATTTGATTGTTTACATGAAGGATAAATTTGGCTTAACTTGTGTTTCTGGCAATGCCATAGGTGAGTGCAATTGTTGAAGTAGATCCCGGAGTGCTAGGTGACACACGTGTTAAATGCGCTGTGGAGGGTAGGTTTCATGACTCTGCCATTTCTGTTCGAGAAGCAGCCATGGAGCTTGTTGGTCGCCATATTGTCTCTCGTCCTGATGTGGCTACGAAGGTACAGTGAAGATATTTTATTTAAAATTATCAACATGCAGATACTTAAGGTTAACATTGAAATAACTTTGATGCAATTTAGGAAAAATGTATTTCCTGGCTGTTTTGCAGCAAATCTGACTTTCTCTGCATAAATTCAGTATTTCCAAAAAGTTGCAGAGCGTATTATGGACAAAGGAGTAAGTGTGCGGAAGCGTGTAATCAAGATTATTCGAGACATGTGCATTTCTAAATGTGAATTTGAAAAAACCACGGATGCATGCTATCACATTATTTCCAGAATCGATGATGAAGAATCAAGTATCCAGGTACATATTTTGCCGTTGAAAGTATCCCATTACTAATTATTGAATTTTTCAAAGGAAAGATGTAGCTGGTTGATACTCAATAGAATTAGCAGCCTTAATGGTTGGTCATGGAGTAATCCTCAAGTTGAAGCAGAAGACTGAATGTGATGTAGAAGATTGACATATATGTGAAAGACTCTCATTCCAAACTAGTTTAGCACAGTGTTAAAATGTTGTCATGAATGTGATGTAGAACATCGACATATGTGAAAGACTCATTTTAAACTAGTAACATGAGTAAGCTGCTATGCAAATAACAGGTACTTGCCAGTGTTGCTGTCTGAGTTGGAATATGCTTTTTAAGCTTTTTTCTGCCAAATGAGTAGCAATAGTTTGGCCGGATAACATGAGCATAATATGAGTTTGATGTGATTGTGCAAGCATAAAGATTGATTTTACAATAGCAGGATCTTGTGCAAGCATAAATATTGATTTTTATGATAGCTATGGGGGAATGGGGAATGTGGGGAGGAGTTTCTATGACTGCAGGGCAGGGGTGGGTGGAGAAACGGCCAAATCTTAGTGGAAGGCAAAGGGCACAACACTAATAAAATAAAAGTAGTGTAGAAAACATAAGTAATTAAATGCATAAAAGCTTGACACAATAAAATATTTTAGTATGCGTGTTATTTGAATGATTCAACATGTAACATAGACCATTCCATATAATGCCAACATCTGTTTTCTGATTGATAATAAAAATGAATTTATGAAAATAACCATCTTTAGCTTCAAATTCAGACACTATGGATATGTCACTGACATAGTAGGATGTACATAATTAAAAATCAAACTACTATTAATATATCTAAGCCAGTCGATAAAGAATACAAAGTTCTCACAAAATTGGGCCTTCACTGTTTCTAATTTACAGACTGTTTCAGTGATTAGATTGAGACCATGAGCAGAAAGTTGCATAAGAGCAGAATATCTTATCTCCGGCAGCATTTGCTGAGTTGATGAAAGGGGGCTTGTGCCCTCTAAAGTCCTTCCCTTCTGTTTCAACAGGTTCTTGAGTCTTTCTTTTAACTACCTGTAAGATTGAATGGAGCTCAGCTCAGAAAGACAATATTCAGTGGTCACCTACCATGCCTACATGGATGTCTTGTACCAACCATTCAGAGTCAATTGCTGCTCTGAAATGGTACTGTGAGCTCTGGTATCTCCGAGATCTTCTGGGTAATAACATCAAAGGTCCTCGACATCAGCCTCCACTTACTCTTCTCTCATTGCTCTCCCTTTAGCTTGCCATTCTTCCAGCTTGCTCTTCATAGGGAATGGGTGGTTAAACTTAACTATTTTTGATGACTGGTAATGATTTCTTCATAGTTAAGCCTCTTGCTTCCTGAATTTTGCTTCCTGGTAGAGTAACCTGATGGATTCTCAATCTTCTTCTTGCTTTTGGATGACAGTTCTGCTGAAGCTTTCTTCCTTGTAGTGGAAATTTACTTTCTCCTTGGTCTAGCCTTTGAATCCCACAGCAATTTCCTTGCTCTAATTCCCAATGGGATATCGCTAGACTTCATTGACACAACATGACAGATTAACCATACCACTTGCCATTTTAGAGGTCTGAAACCAAGGCAATTTCCTTCAATTCCAAGTGCCATTTCCTGCCATGATGAGATCTTTTTACCTTTAAACATCATTTTATATGCCCAAGTTTCCTCAGAACGAGTATGAGAGTTTGCTACAAGAAGAGAGTAGAACATAGATCATAAAGGATTCAACTAAAGGGTTGATGTTGTATTCATGGAAGACTGTCAAAATGGAATGTGTTGATTGGGCCGAAATCAAACAATAGATGAAAGGATATTGTCTGTTATGGCTGTTGGTGTAAAGGGCACTAGAAGAATGAATGTCTTGACAAGAGGAAGAAGTCAAAAAGCAAGTGAAGGATTTAGGTGAATGGTGGATGGATACGGGGCATAGCAATACATGAGTCCAAAATGTGAATGGTTTTCATGATATAATCAAATTGAGCAAAAGGTTAGGGTGTTCATGGGAGATGATTCCAATATCAAAGTTGAAGGTGAAGGGTTGTTTATGTTTGATTTTAGATTAGGGATATATTGAATGTGTTTCATGTCCCAACAATGAAGAAGAATTTGTTGTTAGCAAGTCAAATGATTGATAATGAGATTCAAGCCATGTTCAAAAAGACTGATTGCCTATGTTTGTATGAGCCAATGAGGAATTTGACTAGAAAAATGGCATGAGTGGAGGATACTTGAGATCTTTTGTTGCTTTGGCATAGGAGGCGTTGACATCTCAGGGCTAAAAATTAGGTTAGTATTGGTGAGAAGTGTTAAATTTCCTTGAACCCTAGTCACGGCAAATATTTCCTAGTAAATCCTTGCTGAATTAAAATGCAGATCTACTGAATAAAAGCACACTGAGATTCTTAACCAGAATTTGCAGTGGAAGTAAATTAGGAAACCAAACACATATACACAGATATTTTTGGGTAAATACCCCTGGAAAAACCCCTAAGGGAGGACCAACAACGAGATGATTTTATTATAGAAAATCAGGGCTTCCTTACTGGGAGAATGACTCACTGAGAAAATACAAACAGTAGCAAGACTTGGGCAGATTTCACCTGACAAAGCCCTCTGTCCCTTTGTTGTCCCTGCTTGATGCCCTACACGTATGGAGGATGAACAAGAAGAGAACCTGAAAGATGAACGCCCTACATTGCAGGATTTCCATAGTGTGACTTATGGTGAGGTGGGGGTCAAACAAAGCCCTAGAAGATGAACTCCTTACCTCATTGGAGCTTTGAGGCATGACATGTGACAAGACAAAACCTAAAGGATCATTGAAGGAGGCCCAGAGCATGATAGGTGGCAAGGGAAGGAGCTAAAGGAAAAACACCTTGCTTGAAGTGGTGCCATGTAGCATTAGAAAATATTCTATGGTCAAAAGAGGTCCCTTGGGTGCATTACAACATTATTTGAGTTGTATTCCACATATTTAGAGGCATGTTTCACCTTTGAGGCATTTGGGGGCATTAGACTTTGTTCAAGGCATGTTCTACATGTTTGGAGGAGAATTCTTTGCATGAGGAGCTGATGTGTGGCATAGTTGACATGGTGCAAGCCCTTAAACAAAGAATTAATGCATACTCTAAAGAAAGAGAAAGATGACAAATGGCACGTGGACCTATGCAAAGGAAAAAGAGGTCCCAAGTTTAAGTAGGACCTATAAGCCAAAGGATGGTTAAATGAAACATCATGTTCAGTCAAGAGGGGGTACACTAGCGCTTATGAGCTCTCTAAGAGGTGTGCTAGGGTTTGGGGAGCTCTAAATCACTTAAAGGAAGGCCTAAGGGGTGCACCCTAGGTAGGAGGTCAATTTCTATGTATACCAAATAACATTTTCTCACCTTTAAACCCTAAAAGTGTGAAATGCTATTTTGGATACTTGGAAGTGTGGGAATTCCCATAGTTTTTAAAACCGGAACCGAACATGAAACCGGTCACATGTTAACTCGAAAATCGAACCTGAACCGGATCAAACTAGACCAGTTTGATTTCAGCAACTTGGTTCAATAAAAAATACATCAAATAATTAAATTTTAATGAATTTTTTTATTTTAAAGCTTTCAAACCATAATTACAAACCATTAGAGACAAAATATGCAAAGTTTGCCCATCTATATACCATGTAAGGGTGTATATATCAAAAAGGCATTGAGTGCAATGCATATCATCAACAAAATACATAATCAGTGAGGCTCTAAATGGCCTCTACATTCCATAAAACATGCAAAAACTACAATCTACTAATCTACTACATATCATTGATCAACATGATCAATCATCAAACTCATCAACACTGCTAGGAATGGGATCATCATCAACAACTATGCCAACTACAAAATCATCCTTTGACTGAGAGTCTTCAGGCTCCTCGTTCTCCTCGGGGACATCTTCCACTGCAGTAGTTGATGTAGTAGATGGACTGATAGGTGAGATGTGAGGGTCGAGAGGTGTATATGTAGTTGGTGTGTAGTGGTGTGTAGGGTTAGGAGTTAGATTAGGTTTTAGAATTGTTTCTCTTAGATTTTTTATTTTTTTTAGTTTGCGGGTGGGTCCAACATCCGACCGGCCGGTTCGATACCAAACCAGGCACCGGTGTGATTTGAAGTCCGGTACAATTCGCCCAGGTATCCAACCAATCGGTTTGGCGATTGGATAACAACTTGTCCCGGTTTTAAAAACCAAGGGAATTCCTCGCCAAGGTTAGGTGAATATCTCTGGGAGGAAGAAGTTAAGGGGCACTTAAATGCGAGGTTCATCATCTTTCTTTTGTATTTTCAAGGATGAATTTGATTGCTGAAATTACTTTTGTAAATCTACTGTAATGATCTTTAAGAGAAAGGAAATTTTTCTCATTAAGAAGGAATAAGGTTGATGTGAAACCCTCCTTGTGACTTATTGTGTTTGTTGTTTAATACCTGGTTTGCTAGATGTCATTTTTTTTTGCTGAGAGGCTGTTGCTACCATTTATTGTTCAATGGTTGCATATTATTACTATTGAATTGTAATCGTTGAAGAGGCGCACCTTTGGAAGGGCCCTCCCTTTAACTTTTGCATATTAGAGAAGTCCATGTGGTTAGAGCATGTTTATGACAACCTAACTACACCTCCTTCGATACTATTCAAACTCTTTTTATTGTTGATATTGATTCCATCACTCAATTGGATAAGACACTGGTCTTGGTAATTCACCATCCCTTTATTTCTAAAGAAAATGAAAAAACATTCGTTCTAGGGTTTCCCCCTTGTGTTGGAAAGGATCCAACCCAATGTGAGAGGAAGAGTTGTCGTGGTGATATTGTACAACCTTCCTAAGTGCCCCTAGGGTTATACTTAGTTCATGGACTTGAATATCTTTAAGTGAAGATCATGGAGATAACACAGTGGGGATTCATTGACCTTGGGTGTGAGGAGAGATCTTCCTTTTTCCTTAGGCTTGATGGGTGTAGGTTGATGCAGCAGAAGATTACTCCATAGGGCCCTGTTGCCGCCTTATACACACCTGAGATAACGTGGAAGAAATCTTCAATCCACTTGGTGTGTCCTTGGGGGCAAGTTTCGAGTCAAGGTGCTATCACCTGATCCTCAACTCCTCCGTCTAGGCCAACTCCTAGCGAAGGCAAGGGGGGTAGTCCCTAACAAAATACTAAGGCTCCTTTAAACTAAGAAAAGAAAAAGAACTACTTCTAGAAGTTTATTGCAAAATAAAACAAAGGCAATCAACACTTAACATTCATCATTTGAGATAATCATATAAATCATTTGTCCATAAGCATGCATATATCAAGTAAGATACAAGATCTGCAAGATTAACGAAATTAGTTAGACAATTGCATGAATGAAGTAATTTGCTCACATAAATAAAGATAAATCAAATGGTACCAGTGCCTTAAAAGGATTCGTGGGCAATTGTTGATTGCGTGTTTTATTAAGGTAAATTAAACGTAGATTAATGAGAGAATATTTGGCCTCTTTAAAGGCTACCTCTTTGTTTGGAAACTTGCGGAGAACTTACCGAAGCCCCAGAGGCCTCACCAGTAAGTTCACTAAGGGTGTCGAATGTCCAAAACGGGTGGGAAGCCAAGTCCCGAGAGGGCCCGCCTTACTTCACACACTCCCCTTAGGCGTTTTCCCACGCATTGAGATAACAACTGCTGAGATTTCCCTAATTAAACTACAAACAAGGTTTATTTTAATTTTGCAAGATTGAAAGAGATAAACTTTGAATGTAACTGAAATGAGCTTTGCAAGAAACTTGAAATGTAAAACTTGCAAAAATTTATTATTGATAGGAGAAAACAAGTTCTAAACTAAACATGCATAAAGATTGAAAGTAAATTTTAAACATGCATGTGAAATATGAGTGTTATGTGTGTTAGATTTGCTTATGCTTGTATGTGTGTTTAAGATCAAAAGATGAAACTTGCACGAAAAGACAATAAAGCCAAACACATGACACACAAATCCCCCTAATGGGGATGGAGAAACTGGGCTCAAAGGGACTGCTTTTATTGATCCTATTACAATGAGAACTATGTTCTCTTTTCTCTTTTTGAACCTAAGGACCCTTATAGATGTTAGCCTCTTTCTCATATACATTCATTAAGTCTTAGTATACCACCTTTGTATATTTCACATGCTAGGATATAGTTGTTATCCTAAGTGTGTTTCTAGATTCCTATATTTCCTCCTACCTTATCTCCCGATGAGGTGTCGATGTGAGAACAATTGAGGTGGTTTCATTATTGTATTATATATTTGTATCATTAAGATGAATACAATGTTGAGAATTATGGCTTGATGCCTTTTCCGCCAATCTTCTTGTCCTAATATTCTTATGTTCAATTTCTTCAATTGGTATCAGAGCTCTTATAGTTCTTAAGGGCCTGATTGCTTCACCATGGTAGTTTTCCATTGGAGGTGAGGTGCAACAACATCATGCAGCAAAATAAGAGCAATTTGCACATAAGCTACATCATGGAGGAGAGCACGGCTTTAGATCGTAGATCAAGTACATGGAAATTTTGAAGAGCACGACTTCAGATCGTTGTCATTTGGAAATCAAAGGAAAAGTTGTCTTAAAATGGTGCGATGTAGAGGATTGGGAGCAACGCACTCAACGATGCAGGATCTACATTCATTTATTTGGCTGAGAAGAATTCGATCTAGGATCAACGTATTCCTTTTCTGATCCTATTCAATTTGGATGTTGATTATGATGTAAGTTCTTTTTTTTATTCATTTCAAAGCCCAAACGATTGGTATACCTGTGATTACTACACGATGAGCTAAGAGATATGTCAACGATCCAAACAGTAATCAAACTCAATGATCTACTCATTTCTGCGATCAATCTTGTTTCTGACGCCCACCATTTACAACGACTTAGTTTCCAATGTGGTGCGATTTTATTTTTTCAATATTTCCAGGGATTTGCTATTTCAACAAGCGATCGATCTGTCCATTAATACAACGATCCAAACTTCTTCATTTTTGCAGCGATTGTCGATATCGATAGAAGAGTTGGAGGAGACTACCAATATGTTCTATTCAAAAATGTTGTAGCAGAGAGTGGAAATGTGTCTTTCAAGCGTGAAATAATCTTGAAAGTAGCCTCAGCTTCTACCTGACGTTGCAATCCAACTTTTGATGCACGATCTGGATGAAATCACAAAATTGTTCTTTCAGATCCATTGTTTGCTCCTCCTTCTGGGTTTCCCAAATTTCTTTAAGATGCCGCTTTTGACGTCTCTCCATCTCTAGCATACGTTCAACTTCTGGCCTTTTTTTCTCATACGCAACTGTTGCACCTCCTTTGCATGTTGCTATAATTCTAGATGTCGACGTGTCCACTCTTCTTCATTGGCACATTTGAATTCAAAAGTTTCCTTTAATTTGCACGATTTTGCAGATCACGTTTTTGGACAACTATCCTCCCAGGATTTTTGCAGATCTCCCACGATCTCCAGATTGTCCAGCTTGCCCATGATTTGTTCCATCTTTTCAGTGCACATAAAGAAGGTATTTTGGAGATCTCCCTCAATCTCCAACTCGCCCAATAGTTTTGCCATGATAGCAAAGTATTCATTTATGATATAAAGAAGGTTGACCTCCATCAAAATAAACGAAAACTGTATTTGGCATATTAAAAAACAAAGTTCATGATCTTGTCAACTCATAGATATCAGTCGTTTCATTTTCCAAGGAGTTTGTAGAAGGGCATGCATAACAGAAATGTGCACAAGCTTTAAGACATTTACTTAAACGTTCATTGCAAAGATTCAGAAGTTTATGTTTTAAATATTTTTTTAAGAAGATGTGTCTTTTAAGAAGACAAATCAAGATATATTTTATGTTTTAATTTGAAGTGTTTACTTCAAAGGGGGACGAGTAAAGATCATTGTAAAGTGGGTTAAGTGTAGTGGGGCACTTATGTTGATTGGAGTGATTGGACTAATATATAAAGAATATTTTATTAAAATATTCTTTTTGGGAGTCATAAAAAAAAGTGGCATTGTAATCTTTTTGAAAGGGGAAGATTATGTAAAAGGTTCAAGGATTGTAATTGGTATGGGTGCATCATTATGATACCAAGAAGACATCTCAATAAAATTAAATGTTTTTCTCTGTGTCCTAGATCCACCCGAAATTGAATAAGGGGATCTTAGGTACACCTTGTGTAGTGTCTGTTGGTGATCTTTTCATGGAGGCTTATATTGTTTATTGTCTAGTTTTGACATAAACACAATTGCAATTTTAGCATTTATGCAACACACAAGCTCATGCATAATGTTATTCAAGTACAATCAAGCAAAGCAATCAAGAAACAACAAAGATATCAAATTCGAAATCACATCAACAATGGACAAAACAAGCTCATAATCAAAGGAGAACTCGACTCAAAGCATCAACAACACATTCAAATTTAAAGATTAATTCAACTTAAGAATCATGATTTATTCTAACTTGCAAATAGTCCTTTTGTAAGTTTACTTGTCTTTATAAATCTAGTGAAGTTGAATTTGTAATTTTCAAGTGCATTCTTGGTTGAGCCCGACACCATAGAGTCATTGTAATTTTGATTCATAATTGACAAGGATGAGTAGTTGAAACTCAAGTCATTGTAATCACAAGTTTGGATGCATTTTTGGTGGTAACCGACATTCTCAACTTCTTGGAAGAAAGCAAGAAAACTTCAAGAGAGCGAGTACAAGCGAGTGTGTTCAAATGGAGCGAAGTTGTGAATTATTAGAGTTTCTGAACACTCTAATAAACACCACTGAAGACAACACTAATATTGAACAAAACAATTCTTCAATCAATGCTAACTTGTTTGCAAGTGACACAATCTAATATTAGACTTCTTCAAACACAATCCCAACTATTGAATGATGAGTTGATAAATCTCAAAAATCAACAGCCAATGAAGTATTCTGAACTAGTTTTTGTTCAGAACGACCCTCTCTATAATGATGATGATGATAATCATAATCAATAGTCAGTGAAGGAGAACCTCAGTGAGCCAACTTCAGAAGCAACTTCAAATGAAGATGAAGTTGTTCAAGTTCAGCATAATCAGACTCAGAATACTTTTTCCAAGCCCATCATCAGACCTTGGGAAGAAATCATCTACAACAAGAATAGAACAGGACTTGGATATGACAAGGAAGTTACCTTTCATATTCTCGATTATTCCAAACCAATCAAGTTCCATAGTGCTGGATTTCTTTAAGAAGATTCACTTTCACCTGTTCCAGTTCAACATCAGAATGATAAGTGCCAACATTGCAATTGAGTTGGTCACAAGGAGAATCAGTGTTTTGATCTCCATCCTTGCCAGCATTGTGGCAAGCATAACCATTCTTCAGACACATGTTCAACACTGAAGAAACCGACAAGATTGAAGATTCACTTTGAGTGGATCGATCCTTGGAAATGGTCATCAACAACCAAGCGATTATATAAGTATTACCGAAGAATTCAATCTAGAGTAAAGACCAATCTTGTAGCACATAACATTTTTGTACCTCACATAAGTGGTCCCCTTATGGCGTAGCTTTCGAGCATGACCCTCATGGGATGAGATAACATGTGGATTTCTCTGCATGCCCACTTTGTGTTGTACTCAAATGGAACAAGTATGGTACTCTCTTGAGCATAGAAGGGGGGAGTACAATGATGAAACTCTCATGCACCTTAAAGGGGGGAGTTCAAAATTTCAGTGACGATGGTTCATGAAACCACTTGTGGTTTCTCCTTTCAACGGACAAAGGGGGGAATTGATGATGGAATTGGTTGTCAGACAAAAAGTTTCGACAACGACAAACATCAAGTATGCCAGATGGGCATGAAATTTGAATCATACACATTATACATTGGGATGTTGTTGGACACCTAAAAGTGTCAAGATTGGTTAGTGGTTATCCAAAAACCATCAGATACATGGTATCAATTGGTTAGTGGTCATCCCAAACCACAGATTCAGAGAGCACTTCAGTGATACACTGATTTTAGAGTGGTGATACTACATGTTCACCAATTAGCAGAAGACATCATATTCTTCTAGCTAAAATACTTGGCAAAATGATAAAATTGTCAAAACAATCAGGGAATGTTCAGATATTGCAGTTGTTCACTTCCATATCTCAGCTCTCTTCCAGTTCATTTCAGATGAACCATTCAACATCTAGATTGGCGTTTTTCCAGACAGTTTTTCATTGTGGCTCAGCTCAAGAGTTTCAGCACGGAGACATGGAGATATACCAACTTATGCACTTGCTTTGTTGGTATTGTTGTTTGGACTTATGATTGAGGGGGGAAATGTTAGCCTCTTTCTCATATACAATCATTAAGTCTTAGTATACCACCTTTGTATATTTCACATGCTAGGATATAGCTGTTATCCTAAGTGTGTTTCTAGATTCCTAAATTTCCTCCTCATACCTTATCTCCTGATGAGGTGTCGATGTGAGAACAATTGAGGTGGTTTCATTATTGTATTATATATTTGTATTATTAAGATGAATACAATGTTGAGAATTATGGCTTGATGCCTTTTCAGCCAATCTTCTTGTCCTAATATTCTTATGCTCAATTTCTTCAATAGAATGGATCAAACTTGAAGCAAACTACTACAAAAGACTTTTGGAAGTCCTAGTCTTCAAGGGTTCCAAGTTGGGCTCAAAATCATTCACTTTTCCTTGATTTCGCCAGAGTTTCCCCTTGATTTTGGATGGACCTGCTAAAAAACAGCAAGGAAAGTGATTAGAATATGATGAGAAACAATCTAAAAGACTAAATTAAAACTTGAAAAAATTACTCAAAATTTCTAAAATTTTCTAAGGCAAAAGGGACAATTTTTTGGAGACTTTTCAATACATTGAAAGAACCTAAACTAAGCTCTTTTAGTTGTTTTTGTTTGCTGTTCCAAAACAACAAGCATAGAACAACTAGCTAGCTTGATCTACAATGCAAAACAAAACAACTTTCTAGTTTAAGATTTAGATGAAAAATATAGAAAATTGCATGGAAACTAGCCTAGATCTACTCCTTTAATTAGAAAATATTGAAACTAGATCTAGAAGCTTCATGCATTTAATATTAGATACTCAAATTTATCTTTTAATATAGATCTAATTGATATGCAAGCAAAGAAAGAGGGAGGAAGAAGAATATTTATGATTTTCTAGAGCTTTTGCTTGAGCGTGGAACTCTTGGGCTATGGGGTCCCTTTGGTGTGAAGAAGAGGGAGAACGTCTTCTTTTCAAACTTCTTGGACAAACACTAGATGCAACCTAACTCCTTTGCCTCTCCAAGAATTGGATCCTGCATGCTACTAAGAATACCTGCAAATACCTGTAGACTTGGTGTTTCCTACACAGAAAACCTCAATTGCACATTAGTTTAAACAAAAACAAGACATGCAATGTAAACATTCAAATATAGATAAACAAGTGGATTAAGAAGTAAACAAACTAAAGAACCCACTCTAATAAGATAACAATACCCCTATGATTAGCCAAGTAAACAATAGATACATGGAATAAATCAAAGCAACATCATCTCAAATATGTCCAACATTCATCTACACATGAGCACCAAACACCATAGATGACCTCCAAAGTCTTTTTATTCCAATATAGAATGAGAAAATATTACAATCATGTACAAGTGCACCCAAACTCCAACTAACTTTAAGGAGAGGGGTAGCCTTGTTTATATAGTAAAAGGGGTGATACTTCCAAGAGAGATGCGCATAGGCTAAGGAGGAGATGCGCATGAGCTAAGGGTAGTGGCGCACTAGTGAGGTGAGAGATGTGTGGAGTGTAGAGGAGATGAAGGGTAGTGAAGTAGGGTGTAGAGGGAGTGAAGTGAGGGTGAGTGGGAGTGATGTGAGGTGAAACTCGTGTGAGTGGGAGTGGGAGTGCGTGTGGCTACCTTGGGATGTGTGCCATCCTTCCTAAGTGCGCCACTTAGGCAAGTGGGGTCGAGTCCCTTCATTGGGATCTCCTCCACGCCTATGTCACTCTAGTTGAAGTCACCTACCACTTTACTAAACTCGCCCAAGCCTCTAGTCAACTGGGGACGAGGAAAAAACATGTTTTCGACATGTTCCCTAGTTTTCCTAAAAAATAGGGATTTAATTAAATGACTCATTTTTCGTATTTTTCGAGCAAATTTCATTTTTAGTGATAATAATCACTTTTTTGCCTCGACAAAAAGGAGATAGGGGTTTACATGGTACTTTGGACTGGAAAACGAGCATAAATATGGCATCTGACAATGTTTGATGCCATATTTTTACAACTTATTGACTTACAATTAAAAAAATTCCATTTTTGCGGGAATTTTATTATTTCACTAAAACATTAAAGAAAACCTATCAAACCTAGCCGCAACTTCCATATGACTCAATATATATGACCTAGCATGAACTCATATACATTTAGACACTAGGCATTGGTTATACCATGCCAAGGCCTAACCACCAACACATACTCTAGCTTTGGAGTCAGTCTCTGAGTGAAATATCTTATAAATTATTAATCGCCCACTAAGGCAGGCAAAAAATAATTAACAAGTGAAAAAAAACACTCTAGAGTACATGTTCGTACCTAGGTCTTAAGTGGCCAATAGCCTTTTACAGTGTTTCATACTCGGGTCATTTATTACAATGCCCCCAAAGGGATAGAAATGCGGAAAAAGGTGGTCTTTTTGAAAGACCTGCTAAACTCTGAACTCTGACTTTTGAGCATCTGTCTGCTCAGTCTTTGGCGGCTCATCTTCAATTCAGCGAGTGCAAAACGGTGGATAACATGCCCCACTCTATTGATGCCATTATTTGGTAAACACTAGGCATTAACATCTACATTATCGATTTAGATGATGAGTAGGGCATGCTCCCTCCTTTCTTGTCTACAGGTCTACTTTTGTCTAGACATGGGTGTTTCTTCATGAGCTCTTTGCCAACTTACTAGGGTTTTGCCTTGGGATAAGATTCTATTAGGCCCAAATTTTTGATATGTCGTTTCAATGATGATTGTTGGTTAAAGGTTTACTAGTTTTTCTTTTTACTTTAGTTAGTTTATTTCTCATCTTAGGGGGGTACAATGGACCCCACTTGATTTTGTATGGGCTTCTCATGATTGATGTAATCTCGTGTGCCTTTGACCTATTTAATCTTTTGTGGATATTGATATAAATTTGATTTGATTCGATTTCATTTCTATGTCATGCTCTGATGTGATTACTTATTCTTGCAAATGATGTGTTCTTTCTAGCCTTAGCTTTAGAGAGGTTTCGAGTTAGCTAAATTCTTTGGCTACTTTTTGTGATCTTAAGCAACTAGTTGTGAACCTTGCTTATGATACTACCAAGTTGGCTCTTTTCCAACCTTCATTTATTCTTTAGAGGACAACATGTTGAGATGATCACCTCCTACACCTTGGGAGTCCAATCCTATTGCTCATTTCTTAGCTTAAGGTCTCCATCACAATCCTCCCTCAACAAAATGCACATCTCACTGAAATGCTTAAGTGACATTTCTTCCAAGTCCAACAACTTCTTTGGGACATGCCATTTCAGAAGAGTCTTTTCGACACGATCATTAAACCAACATATCTTTATGGCTCAAAGGTTTGTTAGCTCGAATAATTTTTGATGGAGATGGTGCAAACTATAATGCCTCAACACATCATTGGCTTCAAGTGAATCGTCCCTTCATGTATTGTCCTGGCTAATTTATGAGTCTACTCTCTATGTCTTTAGAGCAGTTTCATGATTATCATTTAACTTCACAGACTTTGGTGTTTTAGTGGTTTTCAGTTTAGTTGTCTTGCAAGGGATGCACCCATGTTCTAGGTGTGGGTCAGGGATGTTTGTCGTGCACTTTGGTGCGACAACATATGTCCAATCAAAATCGAGGGACATCCTTGTGGACCACAAGCCTTCTGAGATTATATTGTTTGCATTTAACTAGGCCGCCAAAATAAAATCGATGGAGAAGTGCTTTTAAAACTTTTTAATGAGTGACTTTGTTGTGCCCAATTGATTGGACAAGTTATTTTTCCGAAAGACTTCATCAAAGGTTATTGTAGAGGCGATTCATCAAAATGCTTTTCAAATGCATAATGAAACTATTGAAGTCCTCTTACCCATGAAAGGCAATCATGCACAAATAACAATTGAAGTGTTTAGGCTTTTAGTGACCACAAGTGATACTTAAGAGCTCTTAATCTAGTATCACATGCAATAGTAAGTTGCATGAATGTGCATGAGTTTCAGAAACAGATACAACATGGAAACATGCCACTTCAAAATTTTTGGAACTGTGGAAAGTTGAAACATGGTATTTAAAAATATAAAAAATATGAATATTCAAAAAATAGAATTTTTAAAATATGGCACATTATCTATGTACATCAATGTAGATCCAAACCTTTACACATCAAATATGCAAAGTTTGCTCATGTATATAACATGCAAGGGTGAATATAGCAAAATGCCATGAAGATACAAGTTTTACAATACATATAATAGATTTTTTGAATGAAAATAAATAATGATGGAGGCTCTAAATGGATTCTAGCCTCTAGCCTCTAGACTCCTCACCAAACAATAATCAAATGAATAGCTAAATCTTTTGAAGTATGGTTCATTATCCTGACTCCACTATGTCCAGGGATTTGGAGTTTTCTTTCTCGTTGTGAATGGATCACCATACAATAATCAAATGAGTACATAGATCATTTGAAGTATGGTTCATTATTCCGAATCCATCGGGTCGAGGGATTTGAAGTTTTTTTTTTGTGAATGGCTTCAAGCACTATTTCCATTTGATGTTTTAAATTAGTTGGCACAAGCAACATCTAGAAGCATATAGGTTTCAATTAGTTGGTACCATTGAGAAACCTATTCGTCTTCTAGGTTTCAATCTTAGAAACACCTTTTTCCTAGCTCATGGGGTGCATGAGGACTGGTTACATGGTCCCATTTTGAATATATGTTGAAATGCTGGAAAAGCCGTTAAGTGCGTTGAAAGATGAAAACACCTCAATTTCTATCTTCTTTGTGTGAGGTTAGATGGGTTCGATGTCATCACCAAACATCTTGAAATGGTGGTCCCACTTTAATTCTTAATATTAAAATATAAGATAGTGTTGACATTTACCTTTTTTTAGAATTTGTTGACATTTACTTTTTTTATATTATACTTTCATTAACTTTAAGAGTTAGGGTTAAAAGTTAATGACAATTTGAAAAGGAAGATGATTTTTTTTTGTATGTGTGTTTTTTTAGGGTTCTTCATCATTTAAGTGCTTTTGTGGGCTAGAAATGTGCATTGTTTGGGCCAAAATAGTCTCAAAACATGGGTGCGAGTTGCGGGTTGTGTTTTCCAAATTGCATAGTGACCTTGAAAATGTATTGTAATGTTTTGGGCTGTTTTGAAATACATTTTGGTGTTTTGAAATGTTTTGGGATAGGAAATGGGGGGAGATGGTGTTTCTTGTGACTTAGATGCAATACTAATCTCATGTCCGTAGTATGAACTCTTTCAAGACCTAAAATTTTTGACTACTTTGTAGTATTATAATCTCTTAGTTTTTCTTTCCAAAGTTAATATATGAGAAAAAATGATATTTTTAAACTAAATAATTTTAATAAAAAAGAGGGTGTGGCAAAAATTAGTATAATTGACTTTTTTAATAGTTTTGTCTATATTAAATATTTTTTTGTAAATAAGATGAGTAATTATATTAAGATCCTGCAAAATCTGAAGCAGAGTAGCAAAATACATAGCTGACCAGGCTGCAGTTATTGGACTGCCCCAACCATGGGGAAACCAGTCCAACCAGCCTATCCAAACCACTAGTCAAACCAGTCATAAGTCAGTCATAAGTATAAAGTACTACTATTTTTTTTCACCCAAGACCTGGAAACTCTATAGACTAACACATACTAAAACATTAAACACCTGGCTGGTAGCCGGACCACGTGGCCTGAAGGTCTCCTGGCCAGGGCTCTTTCTCAATGTACGTCGGCCCATCGTCCCACTGCTTGCCACCGTCCTCATTGCGCTTAGCTCCCTTGGTGTCTTTCCCGTGCGCGTCCTTCTTCCATCCTTATCCTGCTGGACTTGGCACTTTGCGCTGATCTGCACCCTTAGCCGCCTTGGAGTCCTCCATTGGACTGGTTTCGTCAGACTCGGAGAGCAGTGCCTCGTGCAGGGACGAGATAATTCTGAGAAAGCTCGCCACCTTTGTGTCCGTGGCCTGGAGGCGATAATTTAAATCCGTTACCTCTTGCCTTAGCTCGAAAACTAGGTCATGTAGTACAGACAGGCTTTCTTTGACTTGTGCTCTATCAAAGGATTCATAGAAACTTGGAGCTTCCCTCTTGGACTCACCACGAAGAGAGGGGTTGCCGCCCCTGTCACCCAAAGGGTCGTGAAAGGGCATGGGGTTAGAGGGATACGCTAGGGGATCTAGGGAGAGCCGCAGGGTTGAGATTGGCGTGCGCGGAATGACAACCATGGAATTGAATTGCATAACTTGCAAGGAGACAGGAGGAGACTTAGTCTGCTGGCGTGGGGAGGACTCAGTGGAGGTCGAGTCGGGAGGCGTGATCGAGGGCCGTCGAGGCCTCTAGGGAGCGCCTCTCCTCGGTCTGCCTCTGGGGCGAGTCATTGAATGCTCAATGCAGCTGGCTAGGGGAACTAAGAGCAGGCAATGGAGGAGTATAGCAGGGGCCACTTCGCGCCAATGGAGGAGAACAGAGATGAGCTCGTGCTGCACAGGGATGAGCCCTATAGCCACCATAACGAAATGCGCTCCAGACATAGTGAATCGGCTTAAACGAATTCGCGGCAGAGGGGAGAGGACTGTCGCATAAATGCGCCCTCGCTTCAGATTTATGACCATTTATGCGTCGGGTAGGGTGGTGGGCTGTGGCACACACCCATCACGTGGCGGTATGCCACGATGCCCTGTACCTTCGCCCAGTGCTTGCCACGCTACACCCTCTGACACCCCATTCGGGGGTTGTCTATATTAAATATTATTTGGTATACATTTGAAACAATTTTCAGCAAGTAAATTAATGTTTCTTATTGATATTAAATCTTATTCACATGTGGGTGTGCTTGGAGAAGCAAAGGCACATCATGTGTGAGATCAGTGTTACACTTATTGTGATATTATCGAAATTATCACAATAATATCACCAAAACCCACCTCGATGATAATATCGCCAATAAGTATCGTGATAATTTAAACTTTTGAAGTTGTCGCGATAATTTACGAAATTATTGCGAGATGATCAAATTTATCACCCTGCTCTTTTTCCGTCCAGTTAAGTCGTGATTTTGGGGTTTAAAACATTATTTTGCAAACGCTGCTAAGGGGGATTGAGCTCTGAGGATATTGTGACCATTTTCCACCAAGCAAACAAGGGGAAGTCTATTGTCTGAGGATATTGTGACCATTTTCCACCAAGCAAACAAGGGGAAATTTATTGTTTTCATTGCCATCAACTAAGCATTTGTGGAGTATGGATCTACTCCAATCTATGAGCTCTGAGGATATTGTGACCATTTTCCACCAAGTAAACAAGGGGAAATCTATTGTCTGAGGATATTGTGACCATTTTCCACCAAGCAAACAAGGGGAAATCTATTGTTTTCATTGCAATCAACTAAGCATTTGTGGAGTAGGGATCTACTCTAGGCTACCATATCCATATTTCCAGGTATGTAAAACAAATTATACCATCATGTTCTTTGTTTTTCGAGATTTAGTATAGGGTTTGTATTGACCATTAGATATGTCTCTTTTTGCCATTTTTAATGGGAGATTTAACACTTATGAAGCTATGATATTTTAATTGTAGCATTCTTTAAGTTTTTTGTGGATTTAGATTTTGAATCACCCCATTTGTTTTTTGCTGTAGGTCTAAATTTTAAAGATTTAATCAGTGCTCAACAAAATGGCAAAGCCATTGGATCCAATGTGGGAGTATGGTGAACCATATGAGGGTCATAATAGAACAAAGCTGAGTTGCAAGCTATGTGGAAAGGAAATGTTTGGCGGAATCAACTGCTTGAAATACCACCTTGCCAAAATCCCAGGGTATGAAGTCGGAAATTTGCCCCGCAGTTACCCTAAATGTTGCCCTTATTGTAAAGAACTCAATTCTTGATATTACTGGGAAGAAAAATTAGAAGGAAGAATTGAGGAACCACATGGGAATCACAAGCTTTTCAGGGGTAGGGAAAACCTAATTCTTAGCCATGCCTTCTTAGTGCATTATGATTATCCTTATAGTATCTAGATGTCTCAGGATGATCATCTCATGAGATACATTTATTTTTGTTTTGATGTGATTTTGTATTATCCTGTGAGGACTTATGACTTAGGATAGATATCATATTTCAATATCGATGATTGATGTACCACTTGACATCTTATACATCTTATATATGAGTTATATTTTCATATTTATGTAGCAATGTGTTTGTTTGCTATTGTTGTTGCTTTAGATGTTTAAAAAATTGAAAAAAAATGATTATTTTTGTTTTTTTTAAGTTTCCCAATAATTTCTCCGATATTGCTGATGATTTATTTTCCGGACCCCCGATGATAAATTTTCGATAACAATAAATGTAACATTGTGTCAGGTAGAAAATATTTCATATGGATGGTTATAAGTTTTATTGCTATACACACAGTTCTTATTTTTTATTTTTATTTTTTAAATTGGAAACATTTTACATGTTTTCTATATATATATATATATATATATATATATATATGTATGTATGTATGTATGTATGTATGCATGTATGCAAGTATGTATGTGTGTTCTTTATTCTTTTTCTTGGGAGAAATATTTATAGAATGTCTTTGGGAAGCTGTTGTTCTATGACCCTAGACTTGTTCATGGCCTCATTTGCACCCACTCAAGGTGTTTTGAATCTGGATCTCTATGTTAATACAAGCTCAATCACCTCATTGCTTGCCACTAGACTACACTTCTTTGGGAAACACACTATTATTTCGTATTGAGGAGAGTTTTTTTCAAAGTAATAAGTATTTGTATTCATTGAAAATTAGTTGTGGCTTTGCCCATACAACCTTAATACATTTCAAGAATTTCATAATCTATTAGGCAAGAGGGGCAAAGTAAAGAAAGTGTAGACCACTTAATAACCGGAATTAACAGTCTTCCTTCTCCAAAAATTGCAGGTATATAGTCATATAAACTGCCCAAATAAATTGAGAAATTTAGAAAACATAACTTATGTAATGATTGATAAATGGACTATCAAATGAAATCCATGATAGAAACTACCTGGCTATTAGTTTCAATTTCCTCGTGGGAGTCTTCAATGTCGTTGTGGACATGGGTACTTAAGAGGGAAACTTGAGAGGTAGAGGGACATGGCTAGCAATCTACACTACAGGTCCTGAATTACAAAATGTCTCTTGTCCATTTCATTGTTCTTTATGCATAATGTGGCAATTTCACTCGTTAACTCAATCTCCTAATATCGTAGATCTAGGATATGCTTTTTTGATCCTACACAAAAGTGGTTTGTGGCTCTATCGATTGCTTTGCCTTTGGTTTCCTTGTCTAGTTTTCGTTGATTGATCTCTGCAATGGTTTAGACAAGCTCACTTGAAGCCTAGTGATCTCTCTTTAGCAATGACGAAGATGGCTCGTAACCTCACAAATATCAACACCCATAAACGACGTAAAAGATTTGTGTTAGATGCATTTCATAAGGAATTAATCCACTTTCCACCTATTAATTGTCACATCTTCCTTGCCTAGAGGAAATTGTCCTCGAAGCCTGTTATAGTTGGGGGGACATCCCTTCCAAAGAAGTACAAAATAATCCTTGGGCCTTGTGTAGTTGGAATCTTTGTATGTACACATGTCGTTGCTAAAATTAGAGTGCTTGAACTAGTTGTAGAATGCTTTGTTAAAGGGAAGAGGTTCATTGAAGAAATACATTGGATGGCACTGGAAGTGTAATAGAGGTCAGGAAGGGGAATTGCTGATGCAAAATATGTTGTTTGTTATAGGAGCACGAATAGGAGGAATTACAAAAGTCATGTTGTACTTAGAAGGGTTGAATTTGTTCTGCTTTATAGGAGCATGGACTTGAGCAAATAGTTGTCTAAAGTAGGAGGATATGGAGGATTGTGTGGTGTAGGGAGTGCTACTTGCTTAGGTGGGAAGTTCTAGTGAGTTGTTTGGAAAATGTTTGAGGGGTTAGAAGGTTGTGAGAGCAACTATAAATGGTAAAAAAGAGAGAGTTCCATTAAAGGAAGGAATACTTGAGAGGATGATGTGGAGATGAATTTTAAATGAGTCTGCAACACCATTGACTCTCCGTTTAGCATGGTTAGAATAGTTTAATGCATCTCAATTGTGTGGGCAACCTAAAAATTTAGGAGGCAAGTATGTTCTTGGAAAATAGTAGGCACATGAATAAATTGTAGTTGACATTGCCTTTGGCTTGTGAGATTGTTTATGTGTTTTGGTGCTTGCAAAAGGAGTGTTAGACATGACGAAGATGTTGGAGCATGACTATGAACATGAATCGATGTAAGAGTTGTGGACATTGCTGCAAAACAAGGGGAAAAAATTATCAAAGGGGAGGAAACCTCTTTATTGTAGACGTGTGGTTATTGGAGGACTTGTTGCATTGTGTGGAACATGGCTGTCATGTCTTCCATCTTTTGGGTTTGAAAATCTCGTCGTCATTGTGGAAACTCTTGTTGTTGATGTGTAAGGTTTTCTAGAAAACATTGGTTCTGCAACTATCCATTTGCTAGGAGTTGAACACTGTTGGGGGTTTGCTAGTCAACAATGTCACTAGAAAATTGTTTGGAGCAATAGAGCGGGTTTAGAGGAAAATTGCATGTTACTTTCAATCCAGAAAGAGTATGTTGCAGGTTATAGGTGTGGAATGGGTGCAGGGGCGCATGATTGCAAGTGTTAGACGATTTTGTGGGTTTAATCAACATAATGGACAAGAGACAAGAGGAATGAACAATAAAACAACGTGATGGGCCAAAAAGGGCCAACGATTCTACGAATTGTAAACAAGAATATGTGGCTATGACAAAAATAATAGAAAAATTTGTAGAAAAATGTAGAAATGTTTTTTTTTTTTTGTAATAAATTGATTCATAATAGGAAGTAAAAAAACTAAAATTGAACAATGATTTTTGTCTAAGAGAAGAAGGAAAATTGTTTAGAAGTGTATGATCCTTTTCCTTAAAGATTTAAGCTCATCTAGAAATTTTAGATTTTTTTGCACATATTATGACAAAATGAATACAACAACAACAACAACAACAACAACAACATCAATAATAATAAAATAAAAGACATAACCTAACTAAGGGACACAACCCTTAACCTTCGTGACTAGTCAATGCATGTAACTTATGTAAGCATATGGTCACAAGGTTCATTGTATTCATATGTCTCACCTATTCATTTATCAATTATATAATTCTGATCCTTTATGGATTTCAACTATCTTTCATTTGTGTGTTGGATATTTTTGTCTATATCAACTATTATTCATTATATTGGTATCAGGCACTTCCGTTGATTCTTGGCTTTGGCTAGATATTTATTAGATTTTCTTTGATTCCAGGTCTTTGGCTACAAATCAACCCTTACCCATATAAAGTTTAATTTTGTTGAAGAAAGATTATTTTGTTCCTATAAGGATAAATAAATGATTCGTAAAAGAAATGTCTGCCTGGAAATAATTTAGAGATACTTGCAGTCACCTACAAGCCTATTGGAAATATCCATTCTCCACTAAAAAAAACATGAGCGTTGTGGGGAAAAGTCATAAAAATTCAGTACCAAGGGAACTACTAGTTAACTACAGGGTCTATTAAAATCTTAGTCCCTTGAACAATAGCCATCAAGTTGAGAAGCACTCCCATGCTAGATTTGCTACCTTGTACAACTGACAACAACCTATTCATATGTATAATTAGCGTACTTGTAAACATGGCTATGGCCATATGTTATTCTTTTATTGTATTACTAGGTGTGGTGTTGTTAAGGTAAACTTGTCAACTTTGATTTGTAGGCTCAATAACCCTCTTGGGGAGTGTGCCCATAACTCTATTGGGATGATACCCTACCTATGTGAATGGTATAAATACACCACTCAAGCTTCTCTTGTAAATCATTTTTTTAGCATTAAGCTAAGGCTCTACAATACAATTGTTTTAAGCATATGAGCACTACATCTTTGGCCTTCTTTTGTGGTTGGCATATTGTATCTTTTATGTGCATTTGTGCATCTCATGTGTAGTGCTCTCATGCTTGGAAATATTTCTCTCTTGAGCACAATTTTCATTCATGCTTGATGCACTTATTTAGTGTTTTTTTTGTCTTTCCAACACTTTGTTAGGAACCTTGGGGGTTCATCTTGCCATCTCTTGCATTAACATAAATTAGAAATTGAGATGAAGTAAAGTGTTTGAGATTTTTGGAATAGCTACATATTTGGCACAAGGTTTGGGGGTTCAAATTTCTATGAATGGAGTTGCCTTTAAACTTCTTACATTTCATAGTCAAAGCTGTCGCTAAAATTTATGTTGATTAGAGGTTATTCACCTTTGATTGTTGTCCATTTGTTAACCATCGCCAAGTAGTCATTCATCAAAATAGTGGCCACCTCATAAACTCAATCATTGATAGTCGAGTGAGTGGTGGTATCTTTGTGAGTTGAAGTGTTGGGCTAGTGGCTGTGTGTTTTTATGAAGTAAAATTGCTACTATGAGCAACTAAATGTGCGATGGATAGAATCGTGTCCCTTAGTGCAATCACGACCTATTAGGTCAAAACAAACTAAATTAAAAAAATAATTGTTAATAAGGTTGATTAAGTATATAAGATTTGATATAGTAAACGTTGTACTATCATCCTCCTATTTGATAAAGTATATAAGGTATATAAATGCGACGTTATAAAAAATAAAAAAGTTTTCAATTGATTAAACCAAAGGGTACACTACAAATATTATGCAAGTTTTACGGAAGGCTAATATCATAGTCTAGTGGAACCCTAGGTAATTATCAAGAAGATATAAGTTTCATAATGATGGGATCTTTATCAACAAAAACAAAATGAAGTTTAGCAATGAAAAAAGGGGAAGATTTCCCAATGCTTATACAAAATACACTATTGCTATATTAAAACTTAAAGGGACTATTATTGTGCAAACTGTAGGTTGGGTAAAGCCCGACTCACTCCACTGGATGGCGATAACGGCGGGAGAGCTTACCCACTGTCACCTCAGATAAACCCTCCCTTGCTTCTGTGAAGAAAGAATCCAACATAGGGGGGAGTCCCGGGTGACCCTAGGGGGAAATGAGGTGAAAAGTGAGACGATGGAAGTGATGCCCCTATAGGTCAAGTTACTAAGTAGAATATGGCTTGGAAAGGAGTCTTGGTGATGGTAAATAATTGCTAGAGCCTTGAGTACCTGTAGATGAGATATGTACCTACTCGAGACAAGAGAAATGACCAATATACAAGCCTGAAATGAAGTGGACAAGCAAGAAAATATTGCTGTCCTATATTGCAGCAGTAAGCAGAAACATATATCAGCAAGAACAATGGCTAGTTACTGCAGATTTAACCATCAAAATTGTCAAATAATTATTGGACAATGAAGTACTAAAACAATGATAACTTTCCAATACTTAAGCATGAACTTTGACAGTAAATTAGGGCTTTCCAATATCAGCAAAGTGTTAGGGCAGCCTTATGGTTGTAGCAAACAATTGCTACAGTAACAAGTTCCAACCATAAAAATCAACAAGTAAACCATTAGAAAGATACGCAATAACCAATAGAACAGTAATCTAGGTTTAGTAGTCAATTTCCACAGTTGAAAAGTGAGTAAAGAAAGAAAGAAAGAAAGAAAATGATTTTAACGTCCACGGGGCTAACAATAGCCTATGGGACAGACCACCTCACACACTGATTTCTGCAGTTCAACCCTTTTCCTGTTCAACTTGATGATGAGCTCCCCCAATTTCTCCACTGTCCCCTCGCTGAATAAGTTATTCCAAGAGCTAGTTGTCAAGATACTTCTATAGTTGTCCCTACTGTCTTTGAAGGCTTCACACTCTAAAATGAAATGTTTTTCTGTTTCCACTTTTCCAGAGGTGCAGAACACACACACCCTTTCTTCCCAAGCTTTTTTTGGTCTTTTCCAATGCTCAGTTTCACAACGAAGTTGATGTGAATTGGTTCTTAATTGGGCAATAAGCATTTTGGTTCTCCAAGATATATTGGCTCCTATGTACGCCTTTTGATGATGATTGTATGTTGGGTTAAACTCTTCAATATAATACTCTTTCTTTCTCCCGAGCCCTTTATCCCAAATTTGCTTGTGCAACCTATCAATAACAAAAGCCTTTATCACTTTACTGTTCGTAGGGCACTTGTTCAAGTGGATATCCCATTTACTAAGCCATTTAATATTTCGTCGCATCCACCTTTTCTTTCTTTTGCACAATATGTCATTGAAGACGACTTTAGGCCATCGACTGTCTTCCGTTTGCTCAATTTTTTTTGATATCTTATGAGACACACCATAACAATTGCTTCAATAGGAGCAACCCCCATTTCACTCAGCGTGATATCATAAGGGACTGGACTTTTAATTTTAAACTTGTTTGTGATCAAGCGTTTTTGAATCTTCTCAATTTGCTTCCACTGTAAGTCAGATGTGTTGCTGGCCCACCCTTCACAACCATATAAAACCATCGGGATCACTAAAATCCCAAAGAGAGTTTGCATAGTCTTCCAATCCCATAGCTCTGCTTCTCTGCACCTATTTTGAAAAGCATAGAACGCTTTCCAAACTCCCAAAGTTCTTTTCTTTTTGCAACCTTCCCAACTTAGATTTTTGTTGAAGTCAATTCCGAGGTATTTGTAATCTACCACTTCTTCAAGAGTGTTGCCTTCAAAGTAGAACTTATGTTGCTTATGTTTTCTCTTGCTAGAAAAAATTACCACTTTTGTCTTGCTAGTATTGACTTGCATCCCCACTGTACTACAAAAGTTCTCAAGGGAAATTAAGTGTTCTTGCAACCCAAGAGCGGATTTAGCAATTAGAATAAGGTCATCTGCATACAAAAGAAGCCTTATCACAAAATCACCCAAAAGAGCACCGTTACCCTCTTCTAAGTTTAACCACTCTTCAAGTTTGTCTATATATAAACCAAAAAGGGTAGGGGACAATGGGCACCCTTGCTTGACCCCGATATCGCTCCTTAAACTTTCAGAGATACCAACTGACGTTTTGATTTTGACTTTAACCTCCTCATATAGCTTATGGACGGCTGCTCTAAGATGTATAGGAACCCCAAGTTCCTTCATTCTATGCCAAAGCTTATCTCTAGAGACTGTGTCAAAATATATTTTGAAATCGACAAAGCAACAAAAGGTTTCCTCTTTTTTCTCCCACACTTTTTCAATGATGTGCCTTAGAGTTATATCGTGATCAATCATTGAGTGTTTAGGTCTGAAACCTGCTTTCCCTTTAGCATGCTTATCCCCTTCTTTCGCCCACTTGTTGATTCTATTTTCTAGCATACTTTCAAATAACTTTGCAAACAAGGGATTTATCATTATGGTCCTATAGTTGGAGGGATTGTTAACATCCCCACTCTTGAAAAACGGTATTGCTATAGGCTTGTTGTCCAATCTATAGGGAATCTCCGTTGAATGATGTTGTTGAAAATTCTCATAATGTGAGGTGCAAGAGTTTTTGAACCCCACTTTAGATATTCTGCTTGGAGTTCAACTAAATCTTTTGCTTTCCCAAAACCCAACTTTTTGATACCCACCTCAATTTCTTGCACGGTGAAGAGCTTAGTAGTAGTGTTGGCCAAGGGAGGGGGGTCCACCTTTGGATCTTGCTTATAAAGCTGCTCTGCATACTCGAACCATTGATAAGCTGTTATATTATTTTCAGTTCGTTTCTTTCTCATTTGAAGTTCCTTCGAAAATAACTTAGGGTTATTTTTCCCCAAAAAGATTAGTTCCTTCCTCCTTGAGATCATGAAATCAACTTTTTTCTTTCTTACAATTTGCTTGTAAGCTTTTATGTTTATTTCTTTTTGGCTTGAGTCTGTCAAAGTTTTCCTTGCTATTTTGCATTCCTCATCAAACCAAACATTAACCGGAAAGCAACTTGTTTCAGATTTCCTATTTTTTGGTCTTTTGCATTCTGTAAGTGCGCTTTGGATTAAATTTGTTAGCTCATGGCTATGCAGGCCTTGGGACATAATTTTCTCCTTGTTAAACAACCTCTTTAGCGCTATCTTGAAGGTGTTTCAGTTTTTTTGAGTCAACAGAATTCCGCCCTTTGAAGGAGGTTGCTGAATGTTTTGATTTTTAGTCCCATGTTGCTGTTGTTCAACCCAAGTTAGACTTAAATAGTTCGGTTTATGATCAGATTTCAACTCCCACAGTTGTTCACCAATCAAAACTTCCTCCATTTTCTCACACAAGCCATGTGAGCAAATTGCATAGTCTACTACACTTGCTCCATTGTAGGTATTGCAGGTGAAATTGCCTGAATTCGCCCATCTAACCAACCCATTACAAATGACTAAGTCAAATGCCCCACATAAAGTAAGCAGTTGTTCCCCAAAAAAGTTGCAGCTTTTGTTGTCCTCTGAAACTCTTGTCCACTAATGATTTCTTTCTTTTGTAAGCCAAATGGGGTTGCAGTCTTCCTTACAATGAAGAATACTAGCTTGTTCACATGCTGTCCTAGCATTGAAATTGCCCACTATAAGGACTTCACTTAGTTGAGAGTACACTGCAATATCGTTTTTTAAGGCTGCAAAGGGGTCTTTGTGGTCAAGCTCCCTACTTTTGTAAGTTTTTGAAGCTTGTGGGGCAAAATAACATGCTGCAATTCTGATGATGTCACCATTTTCTGATATTTTAAACCAAATGAATTGTTTATTTGAGCCTTCTCTTTCTAACTGAATGAGACGACCTTTTTTTTTCTTCACTAAGATCATGATACCCCCGTGTCCCTTACCATTCTCAGCTCCTTTGTTCCACACTGCCATCTTCACATACTCTTCAAACAAAGGTGTCTTGCACCCTTCATGCTCATGTGTTTCCAATAGACAAATTATGTCTCTATCTTCCGCGATAGGTCCTAACCTAGGTCCCCACCTCCAAGGATAACCTTTGCAATTCCAACAACCTAATCTTAAGGAAACCTGAGAATAATTTGATTGCTATTTGTTTTGGTCAACAAGACTCAAAGTTGAGTCTTCACCCCTATTTGTCCATACTGGCATTGTTGCATATTTTCCTGCTAATGAAATTGTTGTCTCTTCTTGGCTACCAACTTGCTGTCCTGTTTTAGAATGAGGACCGAAAAAGGCAATAACAATTTTTCCTTTGAACAACCATGCCCTTTTGTCCTCATCCCTTGCTGCCCTAACCTTTGACAACTCTTCCCTTCTTTCCTCTTGCTATCTAATAGTTAAATCTTCGTCTAGAAAAAAGCGAGAGCCTCTCAAGAGTTGCTTCTTGCCTAGGAGAATTTGCTTGTCATGTATGCTTGACATGATGACTTTTATGGGCGTAGCTCTCTCGCCACTAGGCTTACCCACCCTCCATGCTTGGCAAATTCGGCCGTGCCAAAACAACTTGTCCTTCAAAAATTCACTTGCAAGATCGAGATTACACTCATTTTTTCTATACTCTCTCACACCTTTGATAATTATGTTTGCTGCTCTGTCTTGTCTTTCCTTATTTTCTCTACCTTGCATGTCGTCCCCCTGGCTGTGTGTTTCTTTTTCCACATGAGCAGAATTGCTAATGACTTGTGCCCAAGTTTTGGAATTTTTTGTAAAATCTCTTTTCTTTTCATCCCTTGCTTTCACTCCATGGGTGTATGCTTGTTCACCTGTTTTCCCTTCAGCTTTGGGTGTTTTAGAGTTCATCACCTCTCTAGTTTCCACAGCAGAATCTTCCTTGGTTTGCCCGACATCCTTCAAGCCTTGCCATTCAACCTTTGCTTCCAAAAGGG
This sequence comes from Picea engelmannii, assembly GCA_009831015.1. Taxonomy (NCBI): domain Eukaryota; kingdom Viridiplantae; phylum Streptophyta; class Pinopsida; order Pinales; family Pinaceae; genus Picea; species Picea engelmannii. The sequence goes on along the minus strand of ML794916.1, from coordinate 57,195 downwards.
CTTCTTGCAACAATGTCACTTGATCTGTTAAAACTTTATTTTTTTCTGCTAAGTCCCGATTTTCTACTGTCAGTAGTTGGATTAGAAGGTCTCTCTCATGCCCTTTGAATTCCAAAACCTCCAATCTCCTCTTGGCATTTAGTAATTCTTGCACATACAGGTCAGGTGACCATGTAATAGGTATGGATGTGGGGCTGTACAAGGCATAATCACTGATGTCTTTAGTCCTGTTGTTGTTACACCTTTGCAAAAGAGGCTTGTTTGGAAGTTTATTACGGAGGGCCAATTTTTTCCTTGTCTATTCCCATTTTAGACGAGCAACTCTACGTTTTAAAATACCCCGAAACTGTTTGGCATTGACCCAAACCCACTTCCCTGCTTTGCTTGAAGAGGCAATTTTCACTTGACCTAAATGGTTTGTTTCACCGAGATGAGTACCTCTTGCCCATTTTTTGTGTGTTGAATGTATTGTCATTGCCATAAGGGACACGAAAGAAAAAGACACAGAATAAGGATCAGGACAATACCTGCCTGTCTATTGGAGACAAAAGGACTGAAAATTCGGGAGCCCACCTAAACCTCTTGTAGTCGCAGCTTCTGACCCATCGTTGTTCCTGTTCTCGGACCCGTTGCTGTTCCGCCAAGTCGCTCGACCAGAACTGCCCACCTCACCTCTGCGGGCGCACTCAGAGTACCACTCTCGACCAGGGCGACCCACCACACCTCCGTGGGCGCACTCACAACTCCACTCCTGATGCTGTTCCTATTCCTGTTCGGGCGCTGTATTCGTAGACTGTTCGAGCGCTGTATGCTTTGTTACAAATCAGAACCACAAGCTCTGTAACAAATCGGGACCGAGTACAGTTTGCTAGTAGAGGCGTCGTCGTCGGTGGCGTGGAATGAGATAGTTCGATCTAAACCAAAAAAAATGCTACCCAACTGATCTTATATCTGTCGATGGCTGTAGCATTAATTCCTTAACAACAATGACAATTACAAGGCTGAAAAAAACGCCCTTAGGGCTTAAGTGAGCTTAAAGCATATGGAATTGATTCCAATGCAATCAATAAAATATTAGTCCCTTGCCAAATGGTTTGTGGAGTCTTCTTGTATTAGGTTAGGATAACTAAATCTCTAGGGGTGTAAGCCCTTTTACTCCCTTGAGATAACAACCCTAACAAGGTAAAGTCTAGGAGGGTGTAAACCCTTTTACTCCTCCTAGCAACCTTTGCAATAGTCCTTTCAACAAACAACAATGATAAAACTTCGTGGAGGGTGTATGCCCTTATACTCCTCCAAGGATCTAGCCAATAACAACCATGGAACAAGAAAGAAACCTAAAAAATGCAGATTTTCCTTACAAATTCCAAGAAAAATGCCAAGACAAACACTAGTTACCAAGAATTTTCATCACCAAGGCAAGAGAAAGAACCTCCAAGAGATAGCGCACCACTTCCTTCCATAAGACATGAGATAAACCATATAACGATAGAGAGAGAGAATGAATTTTCCCAAGTAGGGTGAAAATTTCAGCCAAGTATCCTTCTCCACGTGGGAGAGCTATGATAAAATGAGATATAAATTTTCTCTATTTATACAAAAACCTCGAATACGAGTTTTTCTATAAAGTTTAAGATAAACCACAAAGTAAGGGGACAACAACCCTTACTTTGCCCCTTTACAATTTAAAATTTGATTTTGCATAATAGAAACCCTAGAAAAAGCATCTTGTCACCCCTTTAGAGCAACGTTTTGGTATCTTTGGCAAGTTGTTGAGGTTGGCGATTAAATGTTGGGCCTCCAAAGGCCTTCTTCCAAGGCGCTATGACCCTTTACACCAAGTCAAGGTGTTCTTCCTCATCAAATGATGCCATGTGTCCTCATCACCACGAAACCCCAACCCATATATGACGTCAAGCCCTCAAAGTGTGACATTTTGGCCTCCAAAGGAAAAATGTTGGGCTAGTAGGGGCATGTGTGATGTCCCCCAAGGCATCTCTCAAGCCTCCAAAGGCTGTCATCATCATCCGGAGTGCGGGCCATAGTATCCAACCAATGGGATTCAAGCCCCAAGAAAGCCCAAGCTAGGCTTGTTCTTCCAAATCTGTCCACCAAACAAGGTCCTGCAAAGACAATGAGTACACCCTCCAAGGATCTCAAGTCAAATGCATCATGATGAGTAAATCAAATCAATAAAGGTGCCACCTAAGCATGTGCATCAAAAACCACCTCATCAAAATAAACAAGTGCTCAAAGACCCTATGCAACTTGCCAAGTTTGGTTATGGGAGGGTTGACAAGGTGACGTATTGGGTGAATTGTCCCCTAGATCAAGGAGTGTTTCTCGAGTGGAACCCCTTTCTAAGACATGTAGAAAAGATGATACAGATGGGGGCAAGACTCTTGGGCATGGGGTTCATGACATACAAGGGATCGTAGTGTGTCAATTATGTGTGCCTTTGTAGAGGGTGTGCCGCACCTTCGTTTACAATGCATCCTTTTTCAAAGCTCGTTTATTGCCATTAATTAATTTAGGTCCAAACACTAGGTACTCCCTAGGCTGAATCGATTAGCTTGGGGGGCAATACCAAAGTGTCGCTTGAAGGGAGAAGTACACATAGTGCCATGGGGGTATAGTCTAGCTTGTAACACACTTTGTGTAAATCCCTCAATCAAGTGGGACATTTATGTTATATGTTTGCTTTTGCAGGTCTTTGATTTTTTAGGAGAAGCTTTTCATTGCTCTCAAGACCTCTTTGGGAGAGCATCTGGAAGGTTCAGATTTAGGCTTTTATCTTTTTCTAGCCATCTCCCCTCTGGGCCTTCAGCCCCTTCTTCCCATGAAATGTGTGACAACCCCTTCTTGGGTCAATACACCCGAAAACCCAAACGATAAGGAGATGAGGGGACGAAGTGTGGAAAATGACAAAGTATGGTCGAGAATGACACGATGACTCCTCAATGTTGTAATAATGTAACTGCAAAGAGTATTCTATTTATTATTGATATATTATTCATTAGATCAATTCTCTTTCATGTTGGGTATTGTAAATAATCAAATCCCCTTTTGTGGATTGGTAAAACCCTAATTGTAATAGGTAGAATGAGAAGTCGGCCCTACCAGTGAAAAGTCACTTGCCGGATTGTATAAATAAAGAGGCTAGCGCCTCATTTGGACACACACTCACTTGTTCATCAGAGCACAAGTTCGGAGCTGCAGTTGGAGAAGAAAGAAGAGAGATAGTGGTGCATTCTTGGGAGAGGACTTTTTGTATTTGTTTGAGTTATCTCTTGGCATTGTATTGGCTATCTATATCAAGGAAGTTTTTGCTGGGTTTTCTCCCCCATAAGGGTTTCCCAGGATAAATGATGTGTCTTTTGTGATTGTGTATTTCTCAGTGATCCTATCTATGCTATTGTTATCTAATGAAATGAAAAGAAACTCAATAATAGCTTAAACCTTAACATGGTATCAGAGCTAAGTTGAAGAGAGCAAGTGAAAGTGAAAAATGTCACTGTTGTCGTATATGCAAATTAGGGCTTTTTGTTGGAGAAGTATTTTAGCCCCAAAACCATCTAGAAAAGTGCACCCTTCCTCAAGGATTACTTTGGCATCCTTAGTGAAACTTTTCAGTGGCTAGATTTTCCGAAAAGTGAAACCCTAGTTTTCACAAAGTATCAGAAGTACCAGAAAACCAGAGTACTAGAAGTACCAGAAGTACCAGAAGCACTAGTCCAGAAATCCGCAGATCAAGTTTGGAAGGGTAAAAGTTGGATTTTCTGAAATCTAACCACACCAGGCGAGTACAGCCAAGCACACCTCCTGGTAAGTTCGTAATTTAATTTTGAGCATTTTCATTTTTGGTCATTTTCCTAGCACCAGGTAAAAGATGTCTGCAAGCACTAAGCTTGTTGACAAGCTGGAAGGTGTGGATAACTTCCGTGCCTGGAAGTATAGGATTGGTCTCATTCTTGAAGAGAATGACCTAGCAATAATAGCTTAAACCTTAACAGTCAAGGGGACCTCCCAGTGGCAAACCAATCCCTAAGGGTGACCACTTACTAGGGCATAATGTCAACCACCAAGGTGAAACAGGGCAAAGAGCATGATGTCCAAGTAGATGTTACATAATCTAAAGCAGTTTTAAATGCAACAAACCCAAATGCCTTAAATATTGAAATGATACTCACCATAATACCTGGCTTGTACCTCATGGAGCAAGATCCAATGTCCTCCGGAAGCAAGCTAGTGTGGTGGATACCCTCATGATGAACCTGGAACTGTGGTGGTGATGTGGGCTTCTATCTGTGCAAGTGGACATTGCTAGTCAAGCCGTCTCTCGGTACTCCATGTTTGCAACCTGAGGGCCTCGAGACATCATCTCCTTGGTTATCCCTAGGAATTGAGGATAACAGGGACTATACAAGGAAAGTATATTAGCATTGATATTTGTCTGAATGAGAAGGAAAATTACATTAATATTGATATTGCTAATTAATTATTAAACTCTTTGGACGAAAGACAATATAAATTGACATTTATATTTTCATACCCCAACTCAACGTTAATCTATATCTAAAAGGGACATTGACATAATTCTATGTTCAACCTGGATGAAAACCTAAGTTGCAGGAAACACGACCCCCCCCCCCTGTTTCCCTCACTGAAATGAGCCGAAACGCGGGTACGGGTACAGTACGGTCGAGAAACACCGCTGACCATACTAGCCCGTACGATCGACGTTTCAGGCATTCTAAAGTGCTATAGAGGCAAAATAAAAAAAATAGGGGGCCGTGGCCCCCCCAAACAATCAATTATAATTTTTTTTTTGCCTTTTATCATTATCATTAAGAGTCAATTTTTTTTTTTTTAAATTTTTATCATTATGTTTTTCTTGCAATATAATGTTCTATATATATAT
>ML794916.1:34924-52068 GCA_009831015.1 Picea engelmannii | reverse complement strand
TGGAGATAGGTAGGCTATTGAAAGCCTTTTCTTCAAATCTATTCCAGGAGATAAAAAACAAAAAGAAAAGAAAAATCATCCATAGCTGGATGTTCTGTCTTCTCGTTACGAGGGTCATATATATACAGGAGAAAATCACCACTGTTGTGGTTTTTTCTATCTTTCTTAAAAAATTGGAGAAAATTTTGAAGCCTTTAATGGTGTCAGTAAACTGACGCTGATCGATTGAGCGAAAATGCAAGCTGTTAAATAAGATCGACCAATTGATAGGGTGATTAGTGAGTTCAAAAAGTTGAGAGTTCTTGTCCTTCTATAAAAGGCAAGGCATTTGTATCTTCTCCTTTCTTTTTCGTAATGTGCCATTGTCCTTATAAGAGCTGCAGGCCTTCTTTTGACAGTGCGTCTGTTGTCATGTTTCTGTCCCTGTATACATGTGAGATAGTCACAGTGTTAAAAGTGTCCAGAAGTCTGTGAATTTCCTCCAGAATTGGAAATAACAGAGTGTTATGGCATGAATGTTTTTTATTTGTCCAATTTATTACATTCATGGAGTCTCCAAAAATTTGTAAGTGAGGTAGATTCTTTTCTTTTGCAAATAGAAGTAGGAGCTTTAGTGATAATAATTCTGCAAAATTGTTTGTTCCCCTCCCAGTCCCATTTTTAAGTGGAAAAAATGATTTTCTGCAAGGTGTAGACTAGCTCCTCCTCCATAGACTGAGTTCGTTCTGTGCAACACCGTCGAAATAAGCCCAAGGTTTTGAGGTGTCTATGAACTCTCGGGGTCTGGCCCTTGAGGTTTTTTTAAGAGTAATCTGAGGAAAGTGAGCAATTATTGCTAGACTTTGTGCTACAAGATTTTTTGGGAGGGTGGCTTTTTCCTTGAAGATTTCTGAGTTTCTTGCTAGCCAAATTCCCTAGCTTATCAGAAGGGGGAGTGCTTTGAAGGTTCTGTTTCCTGGGTTCTCCGACCAGGATTTCGAGGTTGTTTCTACGGAGTCTCCTGCCCAAGAGAAATTTTGTTTTAGGCTTCTTGAGGTTTCAACCCATACTTTAACTGTGAAGGGATAGGTGAGAAGTAAATGTGGGGATGTTTCATTTGCATTTTTGCAGAGTGTGCATCTTCTTGGGCCTTCTATTTTGCGTTTGTTCAAATTTTCCCAAGTTGGAATTTGTTTGTTTAGAGTTGCCCACATGGAGATTTTTTCTTTTTGTGGGCACTTGTGCTTCCAAAGGCTTTTTCACCACCATTTGGGAAGAAGAGGTAAAGGGAGGTTTAAGGCTATATATCTTGCTTTTGGGGTGTATAGGCCCATTGGATTTTTCTGCCAAACTAGTTCGTTCTCTCTGTTTGTTAATCTGATGTGGCTTCTTTTGAGTGAATCTGTATAGTTTTTCATAGACGCTGCTTGAGGCCCAACGAAACCGAGGAGATTTGCTTTTTTCTAGCCTTGATTCAAAGGTTGTGGTTGGGGGGTTGGCTAAATGTGAGAGATAGAAGATACCTTGTCTATGGAGTTGATCAGTAACGTCTTTTGGCAAAATGTGGGAGGTGTCGCTTCCTGGCCAGGGATCAATCCCTATTTTGAGGCGATTGCCTTTGCCCACCTTGCTGTCACCAACCACTGAAAATGAAGAGATCATTGCTTTCCAAATGATTGATCCAGTTGAAGGAGCTTTTTGTGGTCTTCTGATCCAGTCTTCAATTGAGTTTGGGGTGATATATTTTTGAACTATAACATGAGTCCACATGTTGGTGTCTGAGATGAGTCTCCAACAGGCTTTTGCTGCTTGGGCTTTTGAGAAAAGGAAGATATTTTTGAGCCCCCATCCTCCTAGGGATTTTGGCAAGGCTATGTTGTCCCATTTTGACCAAGGTTGTGTGTACTTTTCTCCAGAACCTGACCAGATAAATCGTGCACAGATTTTCCTGAGCTTTTCCAGGATTCCTTTTGGGATCCAAGCTAACGACATCCAATAAATTGGGATGGATTCTAGAACAGATTTTGTCAGAGTGAGTCTGCCCGCTCTTGATAACCATTTGAAGCTCCAGTTGTTTAGTCCTTTTTCTACTTTTGCTATCAGCCATTTCCAATCTTCTTTTTTGTAGCTATTTGGTTTTAGTTGAAAGCCCAGATATTTTAATCCTTGTGAGATATCTTGCAAAGTGAAAGGGAAGAGTCTTTGATAAATTTCCTTTTCTTCTTCGTCTAATTCAGAAGTGGATATTGTAGATTTTTGCTCATTTAAATTTTATTATCATACCTATGACTAAGCAAAACGTAGCTAGGATGTCAGCCAACGTTTCAACATCTCCTATTTTTCCATTGCAAAAGATGAGAATATCGTCCACAAATAGAAGGTGGGTGATTTTCATTGCTGTTGAAACTGAGATACCTTGAAAGGTCCCTGCTCTGGTTGCTGCCTCAAGGGATTTACTTAGGCCTTCTGCTACCAGGAGGAAGAGAAGAGGTGACAAAGGACAACCTTGTCTCAGTCCTCTTTCTGACTTGAAGAATGGGAAGGCTGCCCCATTGATGAGTACTGCAAAGGAAAGTGAGGAAATGCAAGCCATTATCCATTTTATGAAGGGGACATGAAAGCCTATGTGGGTGAGCAGAAGACGAATGTAAGTCTAGTTTACCCTGTCAAAAGCCTTTGAAAGGTCAATCTTCAAAATTGCTCCTTTTGATCTTGTGGTCTTTAGGCTATGTAGGCCTTCTTCTGCAATCCCTATTGCCTCATGAATTTGTCTTCCTTCGAGAAAACCAAATTGTTCCATTTAGATGGCTTTTGAAAGTAGGGGTTTTAATCTTCGAGCTATAAGTTTGGCGATGATTTTGTAGATACAGTTGCAGAGAGAAATAGGCTTGTAGTCATCAAAGGTCTGCGGATCTTTCACCTTTGGTATGAGAGCTATAAAAGTGGAGTTGAAAGGTCCATGGATTTTTCCATTTGTTCTTGATTCTTCAATTACCTTTAGTAGATCTTTGCTGAGCAGATCATAGAAACCCTTGAAAAATTCGATTGTCCACCCATCAGGGCCTAGACTTTTGTCTCTCAGAAAACTTTGTAGGGTTTCATATAATTCTTTTTCTGTGACTTCAACGTACAAGTCTTGGTTCCCTTGGTCAGTGACAAAACTTGGGAGGTATAAGGCCCCCTTTATGATTTCTGCAATATTTGTGTTTCTGTCAGCTTTAAAGAGGGACTGAAAATGGTTTTTTCCCAGATTTGCTAATTTATCGAAAGTTGTACAAGGTCTGCCTTCCTAATCCTTTAGACTCGAAATTGTGTTTCCCTCTTTCCTTCCTTTTGCATATGCTTGGAAAAATTTGGTGTTTTCATCCCCTTTTTCCAACCAAGTGGCTCTGCTCTTCAATCTCTAGGAATTCTCTTGTTCCAATAGCAAGGTTCTTCTTCTTGATTCTAGCTTTTTTAGGGTTTCCCGAGCGTTGTCTGAGAGAGGCTGTCTCAGGGGCTTCTTGCAAAAGTTTGAGTTTTTGCGTTGTCTAAGAGAAAGTTTGAGTTTTTTGTAATTCCTGTTCTTCTGAGGTTTGTTTTGTTTTTGCCCAGGGGATGACCAATTTCTTTAATGTTTTGAGATTTGTCACAAACTGGATGCCTGCAGGTGTTTCCTCTGTTTTTCTGATGGGGGGTCCAATTTGTCCTGATAAGCTGCTGGAAGCTTTTATCTTTTAGCTAGGAGGGATTGAATTTGAAAGGGGCTGCTGGTTTGTTGGGTGATCCTTCTAGATCGAGCCAAACAGATCTGTGATCTGATTCTCCTCCACTTCCAATCCATTGAAGAATTTGAAATGGGAGTGATGCAATAGATTTAGAGATCAAAAAACGATCTAGTCTTTTTGCTACTCTGGCTTCGCCTGTCCTCATGTTTCTCCAGGTGGGTAGCAATTTTGGTGGAGCCACATCAATTAGTCCTTTTGAGGCCATCAGATGTCTGAAAAACACAGTTTGACTGTCTGGGTGGGCCTTTGGATCTCAACTTTCTGCTTCTCCCAGAGAGAAGTTTAGATCGCCTCCCAAGATTAGTAGTTCTGTATTCAAAAGTTTTTTTGAGAGCAAGCTGTCCCAGAAAGTATTTTGTTCTGAGTGTGGTCCATAGACGTTAATTAGGGTGAAACTCTTTTCCAATCCTTCCAAAAGGAAGTCTCCTCCTAGGATTGAGTCGATTGCCCATGAGTTTTGGAGTTTTGCTTTTTTCGTTCGCCATCCGAGAATTAGGCCCCTCGATCTGCCTTTTGGACTCTGGCCCAGGAAAGCCCATCCTGGGAGCAGTGTGGTGAGCAAATTTGTCGCAGCTTCTTCGTTTGAGAGAGTTTCTTGTAGGAAGATAAAGTCTGGTTGGTTTTTTAGAACCAACCTTTTTAGTGCAAGTTTTTTGGGGGAACTTGCCAAACCCCTGCAATTGTAGGTGAGCAATTTCATAAGGGAACCCTGCCAAGGGCTTTTGTTGCTCTAAGTGCCCCAATGATTGATTTTGTCGGCTGGAGGCAATATCAACCAAAGCTCTGGATTTAGCTTTGTACAGGTGGGAGTTTCTTCCACGCCCCTTTTTTGTTTTATGGATCTCAGGGTTTGGTCCCAAGCCCTTCTGTTTTGAAATGGGTATGGAGACAGTCCTATTGCAAAGTTGGTATCTGATAATAGAGTCTTCTGATTCTTCGGAAGAGGAGTCCTCAGATGGAGGGTGGAGGAGAGTGTTGTTCTCTGGTTATGGTAGGGGTAAGGAGGGGAGGAGAGGGGTAGGGTGAAGGGAGGAGGGGAAGAGGAGGAGAGGGGAGCAATGTGAGAGTGGGTAGCGTGGGGGAAAGACCTCTATTCAACATAGTAAAGTTAAATTCTTTTGAAAAACCAAAAGCTGGTCGGGAGATAGAGATGTGCATACCCAGAAAGCTATCGACTAGGAAGTGAGGGATGGCCTCTGAGCTTGCTTCTGATGCMTGTTGCTCCCTGTCAACAGGAACTAAAGCCATTCCAATTCCTTCTTGTAGGGGAGGAGCTTCTACTTCTTCAGTCCTTGGTGCTTCTTGTTCATTTGTGTTGCCTCTTATAGAAGATTCTGTAGTGGGAGAGYTGGTGTCTTTGGAGATTGGCTTCACATTGCTCCTTCGATTTTCTGCAGATGGCCGACGATTTCTGTGTCCTCTCGAGCTATATTTGCAGTCTTTGATGATATGACCATATTCATGACATCTTCTACAGCGGAAGGGGATTCCTTCGTAATCGAGGATTTGTACCCTGGTTCTCCCCAGATTTGTTAGGTTTAGGAATTCTTATAATCCTTCTCTTACATATAGTAGGACTAGAATCCTTGCTACCGCCATTTCCCCTGTATCAAGAAAACTCATATCTGCAGTTATGAATTCTCCCAGATGATTCCCGATGGCTTGGAAGCATTTCTCATTCCAGAGATGAGGGGGCAGTCCCAGTAGTCTGACCCAAATGGGGATGGAGTCCAATCTCTCATTCTCCGTGTCAAAGGTGGGGTTCCAAAGCTTTAGGAGGATAGGGGAGGAGTCTATGGACCAACTTTTTTGTAGGACCGAATAAGCTTGGGATTTTTCAGCGAAAGTAAGCATGAACCAACCTTTGGAAAGTCGATTGATTTTTGGTGGTGGATTATAGAGTTGATTCTAGTTTGAAGCCGCTCAAATTTTTAGCGAGTTTTCGCTAAATTGGCATCTGTAAGCTTTCCCAACGATGGTTTTGTCCACCATTTATGCCATTCCTAGGGTTAGGTCGTCCCCAGAGTGAAGTGTTGATTTGTGGAGGAGGAACCTACGCATTTGTTGCGTTTCTAGTGTCTTGTTCTGTCGGCTCCCTTTTGAGGGCGAGAGTGTTGGAACTGTGTTGCATTTGTTGTTTCCCCTCCGAAGACATTGACCCACTCACTAGAATTTGATGGCCAGAGGTTTGCTGAGATAAACCCTTCGTCTACTGCTAGAGAGTGGTCCTAAAAGTAGCACTGTTCTTCGAAAGGGTAGGGGTGGGCCGGAATTGTGCCTTGCCAGTCTGCGGTAGACTGATCGTGGTGGGGGGACTTAGTCTTTGAAGAGGTGGAGAGAAAAGACTTTCTACTAGTGTGGGGGAAAGGGGAAGGCTTGGGATCGTAGGGTTTGGGGAGGACCAAGAGAAGATTGAGGGGGGGGAGGAGTGGGGAAGACTGCGAAGTGGAGGGGGAGAAGGAACTGTTGCTGGGAAGGAGGAAGGGGGAAGAGTCGCAGAAAGGGAAGGGTTGGCCGAGATTTGTAGAGATAAAACTGGAAAGGATCCCGTGTCTCCTATCCAAGAGCAGTCGACTTGAGTTTGTCCCGGAAGAATCGTAGAGAAGCCTGAGAGCTGTGAAAAGAGATCTTCCTGTGAGGCTGGCAGTGTAAACCCTTCTAGCTGCTCAGAGAGGAACTGATCTTGGCTGCCAACTGTCAAGTGCCATGGCAGCGGTTCTCCAGGCTCGGGAGAATAGTCCACCACGTCATCATAGCCTGCCATGTTTGTTATGTGGTTGAATGAGGTGTTCCCTGGAAAGTTCTATTCTGTCTGCTGCTGTAAAAAAACCAAGTAAAAGGAGGAGCAAAATACCTGGGGATTATTGCTTTGACAGTTCCGAGGCTTAGTAAGGGATCGGGGAGATCGGTCAAATGGCTTGGGAAGGGTTCGTAGGATCGGCTGTAGGAGGGAGCGGGGATGGGCGTCAGGGCATAGGGAAGAGGGTTAGGTGGGGCGGGAGGCTCGTGACCGTAGTAGGCGGCCTGCGGGCTTCCAGAGTTGTTTTACCGCAGAGCTCATGATCCCTCCCCCTCTGTTGTAATGATGTTGTTTACCTTGGAGGGGGTTTTGTGTTTTATTTTTTTATATACGACGTTTCCCCTGACGTTTCCATTTTTTGAGGGCCTGTTTCGTACCGTCCCAGTTTTGGAAACTTAGAAACGTTTCCCTGTTTTGTGCAACTTAGATGGAAACATTAGGTAACTTCATCTTAAACAACAAGAAAATGTTTTTGATATTGCCCTATAAGAAGAAGAAGATAACCTTGAAAGACGTTATAATGAAGTCATGCTCAAAAGCTCCCTCATGTAAAGACCTAAAAGATGTATCGGATGTGATCCTTCAAGATAAGAATAAGTCATTACAAAAGATGTAGGTCTGCCAGGAAAAAAATGACGAGGTTGTAGTTGATAAAATCAAAGAAATTTCTCGCCTTAAGAATCATAGTCAAAGTTTGATCGCATAAATTAAGAAGTTAAAAAGTGAAAAGAAGTGATGATAGGAAAAGATGGAGCAACGTACCAGGAATGAAGTATTGATCGATAAAGAAACTATGACTGATCCAACTAAATTAGAAAATTCATCATATATGAAAATCCAAACCGTGGAGAAAGGAACTAATACAAATCTAGTTGACATCAGAAATAAAAAAATATGTTTGTAGTAAAATCAAATCACTAGAAGTATCAAAAGGTGAGTGTTCTTAAAAAAGGACACAAGATACATGGATGCCTTATTGTCATCTTAATTATAATAGTCATCGTATTATTCAATGAACTAAACAAAGGCAACATCAATATAAAAAATTCAGTGACGATCCTAGTAATTCAAAAAGAAGCTCAGTTGTGGAATCTTACTATTCTCCAAATCATAGAAGTCGTCGCCAGGCAGTTTTGTAGAAAATTGAATTAGGTTCTTTGACCCTTTCACAATTCCTCTCTCAATGCTTTGTCACTCATATTGTCTTGTGTCTTCATCCTTCACAACTTCAGGAATGGAGAATCTTGAGAAGGCATTGCAGGCTAGAACGGAAGCTTAGATTTTTCCTTAAAATGCTTTTACGACAAAACATTTTGAAGGGAGAGACAATATAATGAATATAAAATACAATAATAATAATAATAATAATAATAATAAGGTAAAGGAGACAACCTAACTAAGGGACACAACCCCTACCTTCATGAGCAGTCAATGCATGTAAGTATACCATCACAAGTCTCCTTGTATTCATATCTCTTGCTTATTAATTTATCAATTATAAAATTATTATCCTTTATGGATTTCAACTATCTTTCATTCCTATATTGGGTTTTTTTTTCTTCATTCTTTACATGAAAGTGCCATACAAAAGTGGACTTTGGACCATCTAGAGAGGAAAACTTGATGTCTTGCAGAAGACCTTTTTGCTGGTAAAATTTCAGGCAGAATGGAGGACTTTATTTTGGTATGTTCTTTCGAGGTTACTATACAAAATTGACGTTCGTATGCTGATTCAGGTTCTGCTGTAGAATGATTGTTACATACATAAAGTCTAAAGCTAATAAATAATAAAGAAAATAAAAGTACAATAAATAATAATAACAATAATAATGATGATGATGATGATGATGAAAGGTCATATGTTAATTAAGTGACATGACTTTTAATGAAAAGGCACCTGCACAGGGCCCCCACATTGTAAAGTCATCATCTTATTCATTCATTTTTTTATTATCAAATATTTATTATTTCTCAGATCTCATTGAGCAAGTTAAGCAAGTGTAAATACTCCGATGATCTACACAATGAAATCTTTTGTCTAGGAATGTTTGAGGCTGGATGGAGGATTTAGTGTTGGGATGCTTCCTGAGGTCGTACAAAAACACCATACACATTCTGGAGGCTACTTTAGGTTCTGCTGCAGGACAGAATGATTATAGAATGACAGCTTGATTCCGTGTGGACTGTAAAGACAAATTTTGGACTGAAACCAAGGCGGGTACAAGCCCTGATTGTTAGGCTTTGATAAGATAAGATAAGATAATTTTATTAATGTCCGATGAATGAACACAGAAAGGTCAGTGGGACTGCTACATACAGAGAGTATAAATACACTGTGGGAGTGCATGGGTCACTCCTATAAAAGTCAAAAGCAGATCTAACCTAAGATCTAAACTCTATAAATTATGACAGAAAGGACAGCTGGAAAATATGGATAGATACGAGCACCGCTAAGGGTCCAATGTCAAAAACTCCAATGTCCTGGATTCTCCTGATCTAACAATTATATGCCACTGTTAAATACAGAATCGCTTCTACAAATATTCTTGCGGAATTTAAAACACGATCGCCAATTGCAATATCAAGAAGAAAGATCAATCACACATAACACGGATGTTTTACCGGGAAAGCATAAAGCTAAAAACTCCACTATCATATATTATGTATATATCATGGATCACGAAACAATCTCATACAAAACTCTAATCCAAGAGCTCTCAGTACAATATACAATCGTCTCACACTGTCATACAAAAATTGGCAAATTCATGTGCCAACTTACTGCTTCCAGACAGCCTGCCTCCTCTGCGCAATCCCTGCTAATGGAAATCCCTGCTTCCCCTTGCCTAGGCTGTGCAATCCTCATGGGCACATCCAATGTGTGTGTGGTTGCATGAGTGCACCCACTAAAGTCACAACTGAAAGTCAAACTATCCCTTTCACTTGTTATCTCAACTGGGTCTCCACTGGATCTGACATGCATGTAGTTAACTGTGGTAAATCTTCAGTTGCATGTGAGATCACTGATTGTGAATTAATTAATAATTAATTCACAGATCTCTCACTAGTGTAAGTTCAGTTACAATTAGTACAACTGAGCTTAACTCACTTAACTGAGTTAAACTACTTTACAACTCACATAACTACACATCCAACTGTGTTACAACTTCGAATCACTCAGTTACAACTAATTCGACTTGCATGTCCCACCAGTGAACCTTTGAACTCGAATTTCCTATAGCTAACTGATTTTCCATTTCAATTAACTATTTCCAAGTGCTCATTGAGAATAGATTAATATTTATTGTCCAACTATTATTAAGGGATAATAATAGTCGACATACATCTATAAATCGAACATCATCTATAAATAGACTTCCACCTAAAAATAGCCTGAGGCTCCATCCTAGTGTAGGTACATAATTTTCACTAGGATCTTCTTGTTGAATCTCAACATGGGAGGGTATAGAGAAATGCAACAATCTGCATGAATGAAGAGAGAAACCCTAAGAGAAAGTATGTGCATAGTTAGAGAAAGGCAGTAATCTGCATGATTGAAGAGAAACCCTAAGAGGATGTACCTGCTTAGTTAGAGAAAAGATACAATCTGCATGAATCAAGATAGAAACCCTAAGAGAAAGCATCCACATATGACAAGTGGATAATTTACCATAGTTGTACATTTCTATTTGTAATTCCTATGTTAAGGAGACGAATTGTAACATACAAATGTGGTACATTATTCAGAGTTCACCTACTAATTCTCACCACTCCTGCTGCATCATAGCAACTTGAAGTAGATAGTAGCTATAAAAGAAGTGAATGCTTACACTTTGTTTTTACAATTAATGTTAATGTTTTCACTTTGGTACTTTGGTCTCTGCATTTTCCTCCTTTTCTGGGCTTGTGAAGTGGTCTAGGAAACTGTTCATAGGGTTAAGATGGGATTAAAAGAAGAAAAGGTCAAGTAGGACTTCATTTTTTAAGGACCTTTGCTGGTACATCATAAAGACCACTGATGCATTTAAGATTCTGTCTGCAGGATCTTGTATGCAAGACGTTCTATGAGTTATGGTTTGAAGAACCTTCAAATGCACAAGCCGAGTTTTTTGGTGATGGAAGTATTGTGCCACTAGAAATAGCAGAACGGACACAACAACTAGTTAATGTGCTAGCTATGCTGAACAGCCATCAACCATTGGTAACTATCATAAAACGTACTTTGGCTTTGGATTTCTGTCCTAGGAACACTGGAACAAGTGTGGTATCACAAGCAGCTGTCCGAAATCGCTGTGAATTGATGTGCAAGTGTTTGCTGGAAAGTATTCTGAAGGTATTTTGATTGATCATAATGTATTATGTACTTATGGAGTTTATATAGTATTGTATGCCGATTTTAGGAATTGTTTCACTACATAAAAGTTAAAATTCTTCCATTGCTGGACTAGTTGGTGGCATTTTTTTTGGCCAGGTGGAAGAAACAAATAGCTCAGAATCTGAAATTCGTGCACTTCCATATGTGTTGGCTTTGCATGCATTTTGCACTGTGGATCCAACTTTGTGCACACCAGCATCTGATCCATCACGATTTGTGATCACTCTTCAACCTTATCTTAAAACTCAGGTAAACATTTTGAGGCTTACTCTTCCTGTATGCTGAGAAAATATTTCCCTTGTTTTGACATTTATGACTTAAGTCAGTAAAGATTATGAAAGATGCATTCTGAAGACATTCACTGACTTCTTTTTTAAAATATGGTACAAAATGAGAGGCCACTTGAGGGGACGACATTGCGATGTCTTCTTGTGTTTTGTTACACTCAACTTGACTTCCTAATGTTTGTAGTTCTGAGATTTGTTTTTTCGGTTCCAATCATCTTGGCATTCTTTTCTGATTATACAGGTAGATAATCGTGCAGTTGCCCAGCTGCTTCAAAGCATTGCATTTGTTATTGATGCAGTGCTTCCTCTACTCCGAAGGCCACCTCCAAATTTTGTTGAAGAACTGGAGCGAGACTTGAGACAATTAATAGTTCGCTACCCATTCCTATCAGTTGTACATGCATGTATAAAGTCAGTGTTTGTCTTTGTTACTGTGCTTTTATTTGCTCGCCGTATGTGCTTTCTGTCTAAGTGTTATGCATTTGAATTTTGAAGTAAATTTTGTAATTTAATTAGCTATGATAGCAAGATATTAGTATGTAACTATTAGTGTATGACTGAGTAAGTGTTATTCAATTGTTGTGATTACCATTTCAATCTCTCATAATAGGAGTGCATACCATTTTGACATTCTTGATGAGAATATTGGCTAGAAAACCATTCTTTTTGCATGTAAAATTGTGACATTTTTTCTCTGGTCTTTCCTTTTGTTTTTTTGGTCTGGCTTTTCCTTTTTGGCTAGAGGAGTTTGTCATACAAATGAAGAAGTCCACTTTACCTATACCACTCTCTCAACTTATCATTCCTCACTACATTATTATAATCATATATCACCTTGGGTTGGGTGTGGTGGTTTCACTGCTTAAATGGTAACCTTAATGTCTAAGTGTGACATCATTCACATGTCTATTAACCACTAACATTAATGTCTACCAACATGAAGTTATATATAAATTTAATGTTAATATATTAATATATAATATATTAACTAAAATGAATATATTAGATTATATAAATTTATATATAGTTATATGTATTATTTTAGATTAATATAAAGTTAATTTATATAGTGAATATATTACTTTATATATAAAGTTAAATACATACAGTTATATATAAAATTATATAATATTTTTTTATCAAATTAATATAAAGTTTATAATAATTTAAGAAATTACAAAATCTTTAAACTGGTGGCTGAATCGTTCATTGTGGCCCATCGCTAGCAGTGTCTCATTCTGTGACTTGAGTCGCCTTTGGGCTCGTCGTAACACTGACTCATTGAACAAGAAGTCACAGAACCAACGATTGCATTGCTAGCAATCACCATGGCCCGTCAGGTTATAAGTTTTAACAATAAGATGAAGTCAGAGTTGCCGAGTTCCAACAAGAAATAGATGTGTGGATGTTGCCGCCCGGTTAACAATGGGATGGAGTTGCAATGGCCAAGATCGAACAACATGTGATTGGATGCGTGGGTGTAGTTAACAAATGTGCGGAGAACGGATGGAGAAAGTCAACACAGAATTAGTAAACTAGAGCAGAACCCTAAATTTTTGTTGAAATTCGTCGAATTTCGAACCTTAACCTTGAAGTTCGAAGAACCTTGTGACTTAGGTAAAAGGTAGGTTTGCTAGGCTATAGAATCGAGGCACAAGGTGATTTAATTAAGAGTTAGCCTAAGCAAAACAAGTGGTAGTTGTAGTATATGAAATAGGATGGCAATGGAAATGGGATAAGGACAAGATAGGAAAATGAAGGACAAAAAGAAGGAATTAAAAGTGGAAGGAAACCAGTGCCTATCAGTCATGGGCTAGTGGAGTCACAAGGAATTGGATAAATGAGAGAACTAGTGTGTCACAAACAACTACTTTGAAGTAGGTCATATGTTAGAAGAGGCTTGTTTACCATCTTCCATCAATTAGTAGATGAATAAACTATTTGATACATTCATCTTTAAGGTGTGTACTTAAGGTAAAAGGGGCATAATGTGATACATTTGAACCTTAAGTATTTTCTGGAAATGTCTTGTAGAAAACTAGTCTTGGACGGCTAAGATTGGCACTCATCAATCAAATTATAAAGGTGTTGTTTTATGGCTGTAATGTGCTTCCAAATCTGCAGCTTAGTTGATAGAAGAAAGGAGATCAAGTGCAGAAATAGAAAAACAAATAAAGCAAAAGCAAGAACCTCCTCAAATTGCTTTATTCCTAGATGAATAAATTCATTACTAAGCGTTTATAAAAGAATTGTCAGAGATATTTCACGCTCACACCCACCTAGTAGTTCTTTTTCCTAAGTTTACTAGTCTAAGTTGAGGGTGCCATTCATAGATGAGAATATCCCCTCCTAAAATAAAGGCGCCGCTCCTCTTCAATCATCATTCAATTGTACGTCAGTTAGACTAGTGAAGTTGAGACATGCATGGCAACCTCGGGGTCATCACCAAGTGGTGCATACTCACATTGGGATCATCACTAGTGAAGGCACACTGACCTTGGGATCATCGCTAGGAAGGCACTACCCATGTGCATGCATGAGATTTTGTACACTTCACTTGTATTCACTAGTTAACTGATTACTACATGGTCAGTTAACTAGGTCTAGGTGTGTGTTCACTCTGGTTTTTGTCAGTGACTATTCAGATCTCTCTAGATCCCTACTATGCTGCATTACTTCAACCATGTAGAGTCAGTATATCATGCGTATTGTTCCATTCTCACATTGAATCAATACAATTCATTATTCTTTCTCTCATTCTCTTCTCTCTCTTTTTGTTTCTTTTGTAAGCTTTGTGTGAATTTCTACTAGCTAGGTTCTCTGTGCAAGTTTCAACGAAACTTCACATGGTATCAAAGCCCACAGGTTGCTAGGAAGAAGGCACACATGCACTCATTTGTAGGTGCAAAAGATTGCAAAAGTCAGAAAGAATGGATTTCCCCCCATCAACTCTTCTTGCACAACTATTTCGAGTGGAAGCTAAAAATCCTATTTCAGCTTAGAGGTTGAGGGTTGTATTGAATAACCATGGCTACAGAGATGGAACCAACATCAACAATCGAGAAATCCAGATACTTCAACCAGATGGATAAGGTCTTTGGTCTCATTTGCATGTCAATGTCTCTCGAGCTATTGTTTCATATTGAATCTTGTGCCACTCCAAATGAGATTTGGACCTCTCTGGAAGGTCTCTTTGGAAAACAAGACGAGATGAGAGGCCACATGCTCGAAATTGAGTTGAATTCATTGGATTCGAGAAGCTTTGATAATATCTAGGAATTCTTCACGAAGTTCAAGTCCCTTCTTCTTTAGCTAAAGGGATGCGATGTTGACAAATCTACGCAAGGAAAACAAATGATCCTTGCAATTTTGTCAGAACTTGGTCCAGAGTATGCAGTCTTTGTCTGAACATTCCATACAGTGAGGTTCACACCGGGAGGAACCTGTAAAATGCCATCATTGGATCTGTTCATTGAGTCACTAATGCATGAGCAATACAAGCTCATGAAAATGGGAGCAATCAAGAGCTCCAAAGCGCATGCACTAGCTGTGCATGAGAGCAACACATCCAATCCGAAGACCAAACAGATAGGAAAAGGGAAGAAAGATCCCAAGCAAATAAAGGACTCCAATTTCAAAGCCTTTGTTGACTCCTCCAACTCCAAAAGGGGAAAGGGAAAGCAAGGAAAGACAAAGTGTGGTTACTGCAATCACGACTACCACCCTGAATCAATATGCATGAAGAAGACAACAGACCTCATGGTGCAGACACTCCAACAAAACAACCTTGGGGATTGCATTCTTGAGGGATTATAGAGATAGTTGAATGCCCTATCTCTCTTATGCGATCTTCGACAGTTGAAGGTGAACCTGGGTAAAATCAAGATTATGATCTTCAACTGGTCAAAGAAGTTCAGGGACCTTCATTTCTTCTTCAAAGGGGAGGAGATCGAGATCACCAGTTCCTACACGTACTTGGGAGTACGATTTTCGAGACCCCATTTCAGCTTGCGACGAGACCTCCAACCTTAGATTACCAAGGGCTATCGGTGCCTAGACTTTCTCGAGAGATAGTGTTTTCACCTAAGTTGCATGAAACAGGGAAACGTTTCTAAGTTTCCGAATCTGGGGCAGTACGAAACATGCCCCTCAAAAATGGAAACGTCGGGGGAAATGCCGTATATAAAATATATATATATATATATATATATATCTATATATATATATATATATTTTAAATAAAACATTATATTGCAAGAAAAACATAATGATACACATAAATGACATTTTAGAAGGAAAACCATGTCCATATTAACTCCCATAGACAATCAATATCATTCATTACATGATGCAAGTAGAAAAATCCAAAATTAGCCTTTGTAGATAAGGCTTTACATCCAAAATCAGCCTTTATAAATGAGGCTATATGTGATGAAAATGAAAAAAAACATGAGCTAAAGGCAACTACAAATATCATATTGATCCTCATCCTCACCATAAAAAATAGAACAAGATGCATGTTCAACAGAACTAGAGCCTCGATGGGAAGAAGATGCAATTTAAATTCCACTTCCACTTGCATCATCGGCAATATCAAGAGCAGCAAGAGAGAGCTCTAATTCTGGGTTTTCTGCATCCACATCCCACTCTTTATAAGGCCCACTTGCATATTCTTCAGTGTTACAAAAATCGTATCGGTGAAAAAATTGCCGGGGTCTAGAAAACATCGTTTCGTAAAAATCGCCAAAACATCGGCAATATATCGACAAACTTAAAAAAATACAAAAATATTCATTTTTATTTTATTTTTTGAAACATTTAAAGCAACAATAGCATCAAATAGACAGATTGCTACATGAATATGGAAAGAAAACTGATAAATAAGATATATAAGATGTCTAGTGATACATCACACATAAAAAATGAATCATGTCTCGATTCTTGATTCCTGAGTCATCAAAAAATATAATAAATATATCTCATGATCGTCATCATGACTCATAAGTCATCTACAATGAAATCAAGTATATAAACTATCGATTCCTTCTACCCCTTTTACGGGCAAAGGTAATCGCTGTAGAAAGTGATTTTCCTCTAGCACTAGGAGTAGGTGCCCTTGAGGCATGTGCGCCTCGTACTGGAGTCAAACGTCCTCTAGAAGAACTAGAAAAACCTTGAGACAGATGTCCCCTAGAAGAAGGTAGAGGAGGTAGACTGCTAGTGCTACCACTGGGCCTATCTCCCTCTGACTGTGACTGTGGCTCTGTTGGTGGCACACTTGCAGACTCTACGTGAAACTGAATATCCTCTGGAACATCCTGATCCAAGTCCTCAGAGATACCATGATCATCACCACTATCCTCTATCCAATCAAGGGCGGTCTCAATAACAGGTTCCTCAACCTCCACCCTCCATGCAACAGTGGTGTTAATCCCATCCAATGAAATGGCCTTCACATCAATTTTTCTCTCAAGCTGCTTCACCCACAACCTGAGATTGTAGTAAACGTAGACCAAATCATTAAGGCTTGGGGTATCCAACCTGTAAGAGGATCATAAATTGATTTATTAGAATGTAAAGGAACATAAAATTTGAATGACAACTTAATAATTTATAATTTTATAATGAATTTGAAATTTCATTTGAAATTCTCTAACTTGTTGCGCTTTTTGGTGTGTATTTTTTCAAATACACTCCAATTGCGCTCACAACCAGAAGAGCTACATGTCAGGCTAAGCACCTTAATTGCCATCTTCTGTAGAATAGGTACCTTTGCGCCATAGTTTTCCCACTAAGTATCTACAACGAATTAGAGAAAGTTGAAACATAAGAGAAGACAAATTGAAATTTGAAAAATGAATTTTGAAACTTAAAAGTTAAAAGTTAAAACAAAGTGAAACTTACTTGGCATTATGTTCTTCCTGTCATTTATGGCC
>ML794916.1:11406-29157 GCA_009831015.1 Picea engelmannii | reverse complement strand
TCTTAAAGAGCTTGCCAAGTTGACTCTGACTTGACAGAGAACTAAGAGACCTTGTTGATATACACATATCCAAGTTGCTTTCAAAGACTGAGATGTATCAGGCTATCAACTCTGATATAGGTTGATGAAGTTGTCTCTAATTGACTGATATGTGCCTCTGATATGCTCTCTCTAAATGTTGTTATTGTAGCACAATTATGCACCTTTTATGCTGCCTCTATATGTTGTTATTACAACACTGCTATGTTCCTTTTATGCTGCCTCTATATGTTGTTATGACAACACTGTTATGCACCTTTATACTGCCTCTATGTGCTGTTATGACAGAATTGTTATGCGCCTTTATACTACCTCTATATGCTGCTATGACAACACTGTTATGCACCTTTATATGCTTCCTCTGTATGCTGATATGCGCCTTTATATGCTGATATGCATCTCTATATGCTGTCTCTACATTCACCCTTACCCTGCATAACCATTGTGTGGAAGAGAGGGGTCGACGTCTGCTTATAAAGGAGTGAAGAGGAGAAGTAGATAGCTCGAATTAGGAACTTGTTTGCATGCTTTAACATAACTCAACTTCACACTTTAGTTTGAAAATAGAACTAGACTTGAGACTTCAATGACAACTCACCCTTGACTTGGCATGCGTGCGAACTAACTTAGCATGCACATGTCATGCAACTTGACATGCACGCAGTGCATGCCATGCATGCAAGCAAAATGCGACAACAATGTCTTTGACTTAGACATGCAACTTTGACTTCTACAACTCGACTCTTTACAAGGCAATTCGAAATTCTCTTCATGGTGGATAATGTTACACGTGCCAACGCACAAGATCATTACATTTATATCATTTGCAATATTAGGAATATTGTTTGTTTCTAGCTCATAGGAATTTTATATTCAACCTAACTTTTGCTAGATGCCTTGACTTTTGGTCATGGCTCACAAGGTTTGACTAGGCTCATAGAGATTGTACATTCCCCCTGACTTTTGCACTAGTCTGTCTATGCTCACAGAGGTTGTACGCTCCTATGACTTTTGCACTAGACTGTCTATGCTCATAGAGGTTGTACGTTCCCCCTACTTTTGCATTAGACTTACATAACATCTCGTTCGTCTCGACTTTTGGTTTGACTCACAGAGGTTGTACGTTCCCCCTGGATTTTGTCAATACCTCACAAGACTGGTTGATTCTCCAAATCTCCTCGACTAGCCTCAGGGTGGCCCATATGGCCTCTCATTGGAGAATGACTATCGATGCTGCCAAATTTAACAACTAGTTGGAGGGCGCACCTTTGGAGGAGGGTGTATGCTTAGCAGGCACTAAGAGTTCTTGTGCTACTTTAGATCTGACAGGCTCATCTTGGAGGAGGCACACAACAACTTGTTTGTGTGCAAGGGTTTCTTTATTGGGCAAAGGAGGAGGAAGGGCACATTGATTCAGTGGATAGAGCATCGAGGAAGGAAGGGCGCACTAGCTTGGGCACATTCTTCTTGGAACCTGCCTAACAAGCTTTAGAGGAGCTTGCTACATAGATAGGTTCTATTGTATTGTATTCCTTTCTTGAGATCACACTTATATATACTTTCATTCTAGACTGGTTTTCCCCAGGGGGTTTTATCCAGGATCATGTGGACCAAAAATACATGTCTTCATTTTTCATGTATGCTTAGTGTTTAGATCAGCGGTGGGAGCTTGTTAATATTCTAGACGAGTGCTATATGTTTTGAGGTTTGCATGTACTAATGTTGGGTTACTAAAACTACTTCCATGGAAACCTTAAAAGAGCATATATCCATCAATTGAGGGAAGAATTCATGGCAGATTTGAACAGACATGTGTCCTAAAACACAACAAAGGACGGATTTGGTTGATGAAACTTAGAGCCCAACAAGAGGTCAAAGACATACCTATTGGGCAGCCCTCATAGTTCCTCAAAAATCTACATGGTATCAGAGCCTTGGTGGCTAAGTTTGGCTGATTTGTAGAGCATTCAGTGGGCAGTTTTATGGGACTGTTTAGGACATTTGTGGACAACCTCTTTTCACAATTGTGTTGACAGGAGTAGGGCTGATTTTGGTCAACCTCTTTTCACACCCGTGTTGACAGGAGTGGGGCTGATTTTGGACAACCTCTTTTCACACTTGTGTTGACAGGAGTGGGGTTGATTTTGGAAAACCTCTTTTCACACCTGTGTTGACAGGAGTGAGACTGTACTCTTTTGCAGTGTGTAGCATCAGTGTGAGTTTCAGTGGACACCAATGTCAGTGTCTCAGATGAGGGCAGAGGATAGGCTAGATGGAGATAGCAACTGATCCCCTTGGAAGACCAGGATGATATCTGTCTTGGAGGATCTTGAACTATGGGATATAGTTCAAGCTCCCGTGGTGATTCCTCCTGCACCTGCTCCATCTCCCTTGTTGGATGAAAATTTCAAAAAGAAGAACACCAAGGCGAAGAGGATTATTTGTGATGCAGTGAGAGACCACGTCATACCCCATTTGATTGGGAAAGACTGTGCCTTTGAGATGTGGGCCTTGTTATCGCACAGTTTGTAGTTAGGATAATAGATGGATGTAAAGGGACAAACTGGCGTAACTGAACCAATCCCACCCAATGTCACCTCGATAGGAAGGTTCTTTCTGTTTAGGGAGGTAAGGCCCAGGGGAGACGTCCTCGGTGACCTGGGGTTTTGAGAAGGCAAAGGATTGATGGATAAAAGATAAATTACCCCTTACAAGTCACCACTGAGCAGATAGTCTGGCTAACCAGCCAATAAAGAGAAGTATAACCAAAAAAAGAGAGTGATGTACCTACCCGAGAAAAAGCAACAAGATATATATATATATATATATATATATATATATATATATATATATATATATATATGCAAGCTTACTTGCTTGGTTAGTACTTCATATAATCAATGACTATCTTATATATAAGCAATTGAGCAATAAATATTGACGAAGTCAATGTTCATATAATAACAATGATTACAATGTCAATTCTTCAATAAATGCTAAAGAAATGTGGCATTCAATGTAACAATTAACACTACATTTGGGTAATGCCTTAAAATAACCATTCAATTTCTCATAGGTAATACGATAGCTGCACAATGATGATAATAACAAAAGATGAGGGCAGCAATGAGTTAGTAGGGTTAGTCTAGGCTAGGGTTAGAATTGTTAGGGTTTTGTTCAAAGTATTAAGAGTTGTTTTGATCATAGTACTCACAAGCTAGGCCTTAGATCAGTGTGTTCCTAGGGTAAATAGAGTCAAAAGGAGGACGCAGAAGCTGAAGGATCAAAGATGATAGTAAGATTAAGAACGGGAGGGTCAAGCCTTGAAGTGTTGCTATGGCAAGGCCTCAAGTACAAAACCCTAGGTGAGAGAGGCTCACTTTGGTGTAGGGGAACTAGGCCTCAGTGCTCTCTCCTCCTTCCTTAGCTCAATGGAAAAACAACTAGCTCAAAAGATTGCATAAAACTAAGACAAGAGGTCTTGCAGGCAACATGTTGCTATGGCAAGGCTTCACCAAGCAAACCCTAGAGAAAATCGACTCATCAAGGTGTAGGGGAATTAGGCCTTGATGCGTTTTCTCCTTCTTAGCTTCAGAAAAGTAAAACGGCTAGCATAGGTGAAGATAGACTTGAGTGTTGCGAAGGCAAGGCTCAATCCTCTTCAATAAGGGCTAGAAAGAGAAGAGTGTTGCTAAGGCAAGGCTCTATCTCACTTCAGCAAATAAAACGACTAAGAATCTTGATAGGGACATGAGACATGGACCTTCTATGTGTGCTTGCCCCCTAGGGTTTAAATCAACAAATTATAACCATAAATGCAAGAGAAATAATACTACAACCATTCAATTAAGAAGTTTTGCAGAAATCAAGTAGCAAACCCTAGTTGTAACAACTTCCACCAAGATAAATGCCAAAAATGCCAATAAAAGACTTCCTTCAACAAGTGCGACTCACAATTTCAGCCAAGAACACCAAGTGTACAACAAATTTCAAACCTCACTAATGAGTGAGTGAGAGATGATGAAAAAATGAAGGTAAAATCCCTCAATTTATACAATACCATGACCTAATTTCACTTTTAGGTCATAAAAAGGTTGACAAGGCCAAAATACTAAAATTCATACTATTTTAAATTAAATGCTAAAATTAAACCCTAATCAAGCTAAAGAGAGACGTCATGCCCCTTTTAGGGTGACGTTAGCCCCTTTTAGGGAAAATGTAGCATCCTGGAGCAAAACGTTAGCCCTCCTTGGGCTTCTCTGACTTGCCACACGTGCCAAAACTGCCCCAGCTGTCTCCTAAAGTGTCCATGCTGCTAGGTGACGTCATGGTCATGAAGGGTGATGTCCTAAGCTTTCCAAGGTCAACGTTTCACTGAAAAGGGCACAACCCTCCTAGGTCAAGCTTTGCTGGGGTGCCTCTGCAAGACGCCCTTCTTCTCTCCTGTGTAAACCCCTTTGTCCGGTCTCTGCCCCTTGTTGGGGTCTTAGCATCCATCTGGTGGGCTCTTCAGCCCCATGGAGGTCCGAACTGATCATCTCCCCATGTGTACCGGTCCAATATGGTACCTGTCCGTCGGGTATGATCCTGCACATCAACAACTACGCCCTCCATGGGCTCATAAGTCACATGGATCATAGCAATGCCAATCACATCTCATCATCAATATTATTAAACATGTGCATAAAACCCCTATTACCTCAGTTAAAAGCTCAAAGACATTATACAAGCCTGCAATATAAGTTTGGGGAAAGTGACAGGACGTCCTATTGGGCTAGTGTCCACTGGAACAGGAAAGTTTCCGGAAGAGACCTCATCTGAGCCATGTAAGTGGGTGATGTGGATAAGGGATGTCTAGGTAAGTGGGCATAGTGAGAGGAGAGGGTGGAAAGCTTTACCTGTGGGTGCCTTTGTAGAAGGCGAGCTGCACTTGTCCTGGATGCAATTTTTTCCAAGCCCATTCATGCCTTTTATTCTTTATTCTTTATTGCTTTTTCTTCAAGAGGCTAATTAGGGGACACTGCCCTGGTGTGGTGACTAGTGGTGACAACGTTACCCACAAGTACTTTCACAAAAATGAGAAGGCTGGCTCGTGATGAGACCCCCTTTCCCTTGGCCATGCAACCAAGGGTCACTACCCTGGCGTGGTAACCAGCTGGTGGCAATGTCATTCTGCTAGGTACCCATGGACCTAATAGACTGGCTCATGATGAGACCCCCTATCCTCTAACTAGGTCTTGTTTTATTATTTTTACGGGTCCCTCTTGTTTCTTGCTGATAAGCGTTTTATTGCTTTCTCAGGGATCCCTGGGCGAAGCATCTCGAGGTTTTATTCTAAGGATTTTATCTTTTGCTAGCTTGCTTTTACCTTCTGGGCTTTTAGCCCCTTCTTCCCACTAGGTTAGGTACAATCCTCAAATGATAGGTCAACCCAGTGCCCGGACAAGTGTAATGGGATAGGTGAGCGGGAAGCAAGATGAAAAAGTGGTGCTATGACGGGAGCGGACGATGGCCTTTTAGAAATCCCCCTTAGTGGCAAACCAGAACCTACAGACATAGGCTTACTAGGGCATCTTGTCGTTCCCCCCAGGCATGGTCAAGTGGGCAAGCATAAGATCCAAGCGTTTGTTAGAAACAAAAGGAATTAAATGCACATATTCAAAGCTTTTGAGGATCAGAGTGACACATACCATGATACCCAGACTCATTACCTCATGGAGCAAGAACCATCTTTGACACAAGACCAAGCCGATGGTCATGGATGCTGCTGCTGCTGATAAGGTAGAGGCGATGAAGATGGGCCCTCCAGGGCCATGCTAAATTCGATTCGGCTCTCGGTACTCCATGACTAGGACCTGTGGGCCTCGAGACATGATCTCCTAGCTATCCCTAAAAGTGGGGGATAACAGGCCTCACTGTGCAAGCTTTACCATAGTCTCAATTAGAATCGAAAGATGGTTCTATAGGAGAAACTGAGGAGCATTTAGATGCTCAATTCTGAGTCGGTGATTTCATACCTTGGCATATTTACATAGATTCAAGATGAGTTGGCAACAATCAGAGAGATTGTGGATCCAGATTTTTTTGTGAGGATAGCCTTAAATGACTTCTCCAAAACTTGGGGTTCATTTGTGCGAGGCATTGTGGCTTGGGAGCTCATGCCTAGTCGGGAGAGACTTTGGGACGACTTCGTTCAGGAGGAGCTAAGATGTAGCTCTTGATCTTCAGGACAACATCATATATCTAAGGGTGATGAGGATCTTGCTCTTTCTTTGGACAAAGGGCAAGAAGAAGGTCGAGAAGGGTGCTAGACAGGGTCCCAAGGGAGGGACCAAGCCACAACAGAGTGGCAGTGGGCAAGAGAGAGACATGAACACAGTGAGATGCTTTGCTTGTGGAGAGATGGGGTACTGTGGTGGACAGTGTCCCAAGAAGAAGAAGAAGCAGCAGGATGGTACACCAATGACAATAGAGGAGGAGGAGTTCACTGCCCAGTTTGCGAGGGACTGTGCTTTTGTCAGTTGTTGTTTGTCAGCTGATACACCATCCAATGGTTGGCGTGCGAACAAAGTTGAGGAGATCCCATAGATTGAGAGTGTTGTATCTCGTGGGACGCGGACTCAAATTTCGAGGATACCATCTTTAGGGGTGACTGGTCCACCTGGGACAACTTCAGTTTCGGAGTTGCCAAGCATATAGATAGTTGGTGCAGAGGCTTTAGAGCATCAAAGATTGATGAGTGGGAGCAGGGGCGCCAGAGAGGCTTGAGCCTCACTTGGCTACGGAGACGAGCATATCAACTTTAGGTTCCACTTCAGGTGGAAGTCATTTCAGGCAGGTCGAGTAGATCTATGTCAGAGTCCACTTTTGATGATTAGGGTATAGGCATACTCACCGAGTATTTGCCAACAAGAAAACATGTCGATGACATGGATGAGATTGGAGGGGCGAATGACACTTTCCTCGGTAAGAGGGTGTGTTGAGATTTGGGTACCTTGGAAAGTGGTCCCCTTGTGGTTTTGGGTCTCTAACCACAAGAAGGAAATGTTTGTACCATTGTACCTTGTATTATGTCTAATTTCACTTTGACTTAGGAGATTTAAGTTAAAAGTGAAATTTGTCACTTTTAGCCTAAAGTGACTATTTATTCACTTTGTAGGTGAATTGGGAGACATAAAGTGAACTTAGGGAACTTAACCCAAAGTGGGTTTTGAGGTGAGATCCTTTTAGAGAGATCTCACCCATTGATTCGAGATGCCTTGGGGTGATCCTAGCCATGCATTTTTAGGTTTCCTTATGGATGGTTCAAGAGGAGTGCAAAGGTCAAGGAGAGGATCATTTCTTCATTTGTTAACCAAGAGAGTTGGGAGAGGAGAAAAGGGATGGGGATGGAAGCATTTGGTGCCTCCATTCATGGAGACTGTTAGGAGGCTTGGAGCATCATCATTTGTGTGTGAGTACTTGCTAGTTGGAGGGCACACCTTTCGAGGAGGGCGTATGCTTAATAGGCACTAGGAGTTCTTGTGCCAAAGGAGGAGGAAGGGCACATTGATTCAGTGGATAGAGCATCAAGGAAGGAAGGGTGCACTAGCTTGGGTACATTCTTCTTGGAACCTACTTGACAAGCTTGAGAGGAACTTGCTACATAGATAGGTTCTATTGTATTGTATTCCTTGTTGTATTCCTTACTTGAGATCACACTTACATATACTTTCATTCTAGACTGGTTTTCCCAGGGGTTTTTTTTTATCCAGGGTCATGTTGACCAAAAATACCTGTGTTCATTTTTCATGTATGCTTAGTGTTTAGTTCAACGGTAGGAGCTTGTTAAGATCCTAGAGGAGTGCTATATGTTTTGAGTTTTGAATGTACTAACATTGGGCTACTGAAACTACTTGCAAGGGCACCTTAAAAGAGCATATATCCATCAGTTGAGGGAAGAATTCTTGGCAGATTTGCACAGACCTGTTTGCTGTCCTAAAATGCAGCAAAGGACAGATTTGGTTGATGAAACTTAGAGCCCAACAAGAGGTCAAAAACAGACCTGTTGGGCAACCCTCATAGTTCCTCAAAAATCTACACTTCCATGTCGGTCTGTGTCAACACGTGGCAGTTGTCATTATTGCCTCTCAGAACCCTAGGAGATTCACTTTATTAAGTGATTAATAAAGTGAATGTACTTTTGTAATAAAGTGAGTTTAATTTAATTAAATGCCTAAGTATTTGACATTAGTAATTATATTAAGTCCTAGCCGTTGGATCTAAAGTGAACGTGAGATTAGATCTCAACCATAGATCACTTTAGGAGATCTAGGGTTTTGGACTTAGGGTAAACTCAAGGTTATAAAATATAGCCTATGCGAGAGGAGGAGACTTAGTGATGGTACACAAAGAGTGTGTGAGCACTCAGGTGTGCAAGGGTAGGGGTCGAGGAAAGGGTGCAGGGGGGCAACAAGGCGGATAGTAGCCAGGTGGGTGTTGATGCTTTTGTAGCATCGAGAGGCATTCCCACAAGTGCCCTAGCTGTCCAACACATGGGAATTATCGTGGGCATCACGATGGACTTTTCGTTTGAAGAAAACCCCCGTGTATTTTGAGTTGGGGGCTTGATGATGGGCTTCGTGGGTTTGTGATGGGGCTTCACACCCACAAGAAAGTCTAATTTGGTGTTGACTTTGTGCAGGGGCTTCTCAAGCTAACCCCTAGACTTGTATAAATAAGAGAGATAGGTTATTGTGACAATTCATTTTTGTGTGGTGACATTGTGAGAGGAGCCTTTGGTGATTTCAGTCCAGTTGGTTGGTGACCTCAATCCATCCATGGAGGAGGCTGATAGGTGTTAGTTTTTGTTGTTTTTTTCTTGTTAAGGGCAAGTACCTTGGTGAGGAAGATTTGGCTAGTGAAGGGATACCTTGATTCTGTTGTGCGAGTGTGTTATGGGCAGAGAAAGGATTGAAACAAGGCTCAACACAGTAGAGAGAAGCTAGCCGCAGTCTAGGGAAGGCTGCGACTAGGGCATTTGAGGGCCGAGGTGTGTTTGGAGGGTCAACCAAGCAAGTAGAGGAGCGCGCAGGTCTGGGAGACGGTTTGACTTGCCTAGGAAGGCAACCGCTGGCCCTAGGAAGAGTCGACCAACTTAGACAAAGGACCACAGGCCTGTGTGGAAGCAGGTGGAGGTTCGGTCAGTTAGGGAAAAGGATGCCGTAGTTCTGTGGCAGCAAACAACATATCTGAGGAAATGATACAAGGCAAAACGAATCTACTACATGGCAAATTTGAGGGTTGTAAAAATGGGCCCTTACCGACAAATTTTGAGGTTATTATAGGGCTGTTTTGTGACATGACAACTGACAATCAGAGGGAGTGTTASAACCAATTTAAAGGGCTGTAACAAGCRGCTGTCAGCAAGGTTTGAAGGGTGTTGCAGGTGGCAACAACAACAAATTTGTGGGCTGTTACAGAACTGTTGTAACAACAATAATAGTAGTCTTTCTGAACAGAGSATTGGCACAAAATCTAAGGTAGGTTTTAGTCTTTGTAATTGGCATTTTACTATGATTGTAAAAGGGCCATTGTCCCTGCTACGAGAGCCCTTTGTTCTGGATGTAAGAACAAGAGATTTTKACATTAAATACTTGTGTACCTGGTTATGATCTAATTGCTAGTTTTATGTTCTGGTGTGCTAAAGTAGTTAGGCATCTCAATGTGTTTATGTTTACAGTTCAAATTGGGTAAATTTGTGTACAACTGTGKAAACACTAGACCAAACATGAGGTGTAACATGGTATCAAAGCTTGAGGTTTTGAGAAGGGAAGTTGGATCAGAGTTATCTACATAGGTGACAACTCTGTGAAGGAGCTGTAGCAGTTGAGGAGTTAGCTCTGAGAGGGAGCTATGGTGACAGTTGCAGGTGGCAACAAGTGAGATGGTCACTGGTTTGAGACATGGAGCAGATTGTTTAGACGAGGAGTTGTGGGCTATTGTAGCTCGGTGGTGTGGTAGGTTGGGAGTTTTGGTTGATTGGCAGAGAGCCCGAATCACAACAATATGTTGTGTGGCAGATTGCCAACCCTTTGGTTGGACTTCTAGTGGCTTGTCATGGTGAGTTGCGATGGGTGCAGCTTGGGTGCTTTGGCACGGACGAGATAACTTCGTGTGGATGATAGGTTGACAAGATTGAGTCTTCATTGGGCCATAAAGTTGCACATTGTTGAGGTATGACAATGTATGAGGTATTTGACCCAGGAGGATGAGGACACTTGTAGAGATGAGTTGCAGAGGCCTAGAGTTTACTAGACTGAGTGTCCATCTGTAGCTTGGGACTATTTAGAGAGAGGACACAGGTTCAATTGTAGTGTGTGTAGACACGGAGACTCTTGTGACTTGGATGATTGACTTGGGCAGTTCATTGGATTGTCATGACTTGGGTAAGAAGGATGTTTGCCTTGGAGGATTGCATGGTTCTTATACAATAGGAACCATCGACACATGACAGGGGCACATGATTTGTTGGAGAGCTTTACCATGTCTGATTCAGGTATGGAAGTGGATCTTGGTATGAGGACCAAGCATGTAGTACAGGGATTTGGAGTAGTGGTACTCCAAATGGAGTCAGGGGAGGTGTTGCGAGTGGCAAACATGCTATGGTTGCCAGAAGTGTGTTCTCAGCCTCAACGATTGAGGAGTAGGACTATGCAGTATTGTTCTGGGATGGACAGGGGTTATGGGATGCCCAAAGGATCTAGTCCAAGCACACTAGTGGTTTTGGAGTTCGAGAGGGAAAAGTATATAGGATAAAGGACCAACCCATGCATGCTGTGACCAATAGGAGTAGAGAGACAGATGAGGAACAAGTAGCTCCACTAGTGGTGAGGCAGGTGGCCTCACTAACAACACAGGTACAACGGGAGTAGGTAGCTCCAACAGTGATACAGGCTCAAACGGAGCCATAGTTCTCAGGGAGTCAACCCTCAGGATCCAGTGGGGAGGAGCAGCCTCCCAGGACTATACATAGGACAATGGACATGGAGTAGGTAGCTTTGAAGGTTGTGTAGACTGAGAGGGAGTTTGACTTTAGAGGTAGTCGGTGGATTCAAGGGGAGTCTGACTTCAGAGGAAGTTAGGAGACTTGGAGGGAGTCCGACTTCATAGCGATTCAGGAGGCTCAGAGGGAGAGTTAGTCGCTCAGTGGGAGCCAACCTTCAGCTCCAGATGCGAGAGAGACATCTTGCAAGAATGTCAAGAGGGTGTCATGGGCCAGGCAGGATGCTCAAAAGCAGGAGGCTTGTAGGAGTAGGGTGTCTTCCAAGATGAGATCATGCYAGACAACAAGGTTTGCTTTAGTGACTGCSCATGCAACCAGTCAGGAGGACTGGAGAGGAGGATTTGCTTCGGTGACAGAGGGAGCATCCAATCAAGTGGATTGGAGAGTAGTTGTGGTAGCGGATCTAGTGAGGGAGACAGAGCTACTCCTAGGATGGGAGACAMAGATACCTCCAGGTGACAGAGTGTTGGGTGAGAATGACTCCCTCACTAAGAGGGAGTGTTGATGCTTTTGTAGCATCGAAAGGCATTCCCACAGGTTCCCTAGGTGTCAGGCATGTGGGAATCATCGTGGGCATCATGATGGAATTTTCGTTTGAAGAAAATCCCCTTGTATTTTGAGCTAGGGGCTTGGGGGTGTGATGATGGGCTTCATTGGTTTGTGATGGGGCTTCACACCCATAGGAAATTCTAATTTGGTGTTGACTTTGTGGAGGGGCTTCTCAAGCTAACCCCTAGACTTGTATAAATAAGAGAGAGAGAGGTCATTGTGACAATTCATTTTTGTGTAGTGACATTATGAGAGGAGTCTTTGGTGATTTCAATCCAGTTGGTTGGTGACCTCAGCTCAACCATGGAGGAGGTTGAGAGGTCTTAGTTTTTGCTGTTTTGTTCTTGTTAAGGGCAGGGACCTCGGTGAGGAAGATTTGGTCAGCAAAGGGAGACCTCGGCTCTGCTGTGTGAGTGTGTTATGGGTAGAGCAAGGACTGCAGCAAGGCTCAACACAGTAGAGAGAAACTAGCCGCAACCTAGGGAAGGTTGTGGCTAGGGTATTTGAGGGCCGAGGTCTGTTTGGAGGGTCAACCAAGCAAAGAGAGGAGGTTGCAGGTCTGGGAGAATGTTCAACCTGCCTAGGAAGGTAGTCGCTGATCCTAAAAAGACTCGACTAGCTCAGACAAGGGACTGCAGGTGTGTGTTGAAGCTGGTGGAGGCTCTGTCAGCCAGGGAAAAGGCTGCCACAGGTCTGTGGCAACAAGCAATAGATCTGAGGAATCAATATAGGGCAGAAAGGAGCTGTTATAGGGCATATTTGAAGGTTGTAACAGGCCCTTATAGGCAGATTCTGAGGTTATTACAGGGATGTTTTATGAGATGATAGCTGGCAATCTGAGGGACTGTTACAACCAAGTTAAAGGGTTGTAACAAGCAGTTGTCAGCAAGGTTTGGAGGCTGTTGCACGTTGCAACAACAACAAATTGTTGGGCTGTTACAAGACTGTTGTCACAACAATAATAGTAGTCTTTCTGAACAGTGCATTGGCATGAAAACCAAGGAAGGTTTCAGTCTTTGTAATTTGTAATTGGCATTTTACTGTTATTGTAAAAGGGCCATTGTCTATGGTACGTGAACCCTTTGTTCTAGATGTAAGAAGAAGAGAATTTGGCATTAAATACTTATGTACCTATGTATGATTTAATTACTAGTTTTATGTTCTGTTATGCTCATGTAGTTAGGCATCTCAGTGTGTTTATGTTTACAATTCAAATTGGGTAAATATGTGTATAATTGTGGAAACACTAGACCAAACCCGAGGTGCAGTAAAATCTAACAGTGGGCCAGGCTATTTGCTACAACATTTGTATTTCCTCAGAAGGACCATTATCCCAGGACGAGAGCGTTGATTTTATTTAATAAAATTATCATAGATTTGGTTTTCTTGCGAGGGTTTTTCTAGGGGTTATTTACCCAAAAATATCTTATGCAATGTGTTTGGTTTTTGTTGTTAATGCTTTCGCTGATTTATTTGTTAAATCTCAGTTGTGCTATTATTTAGTAAATTTGCTTAAGGAGTATGTTATAGCAAAGGGTTTGCTAGGAAATAATTACCGGGAACTGAGTTTTGAAAATTAACATGGTATCAAAGATGAGACTCTGAAAGTCGAAA
The DNA here is from genome assembly GCA_009831015.1 of Picea engelmannii. Classification (NCBI taxonomy): domain Eukaryota; kingdom Viridiplantae; phylum Streptophyta; class Pinopsida; order Pinales; family Pinaceae; genus Picea; species Picea engelmannii. Next base: position 15,911 of record ML794916.1, on the reverse strand, counting down.
CTAGATTTCACAAGATTGTTTTTAGAGTGCAGAGAAAATTTAATTTTGTTTTGTAGGTCTGGAGAAGGGTAATTAAAAAAAATCCATATAGTTGTAAGACATACGGATTAACCCCCAATTGATTGAGTAAGATCCGTGTGCTGATTAAGGAAACTACAATCCGTGTATAGAGAAATCGTGGTCTGGGAGAGATCGTGGAGATAGGACTCATGGGAGTTGACAGATCAGCTGCTAGAAATTATAGCCGGCAAAGAAAAACCTGTAAAGTTGCGGCTGTAGAGAGAGGACCCAACAAAGGTCCAATCGTGGCAAGGAGCAGGCTGTGGGTGCAACCGTCGAAAAAGGTTTGACGACGCAGAGGTGGTCTGGCGGGATAGTAGAACAACCGTCGAATTGCAACATTAGTTGGTAGAAGTTGAGCCGATGGGTAGAAGGGTCAACTGGACTGTGAAGTAAGGGCGATGGACAACTGCAGAAAACGAATGACACTGGGAATTAAGAAAACCGATAGGGAAGTGTGGGGTCTGTGCGAGGCAGAGGGAGCCACTGCCAACCACCAGGGCAACGGGTTGTAGGGCCAGTCTCCAGAGGAAGCGCACGGGTGGCTGCTGAGCTGTCACAACAAAGACAACCGTTGGCACAGTCGCCAAGGGCGGTAGAAGGACCATGAAATCAGCCCAACAATTGCAGAGGGCTGCAAAGCCACTTAGTAAGGACGAGGAGCCACAGACCCAGCAGGGGTCGGGCAGTAGCCAGTAGGGCCATGAATATTTTGGGCAGCTCGACGTAGCAGGAAGAGTGCCTAGAAATTTTCGGGCAATAGGCGGGTAGCCCCAGAAAAGTCCGGGCAACAGACAGTGAGCCTAGAAAGGCTGTGGGTAGCCTTGGATAGCTTTCGACAGTAGGTTCGGGCAGCGAGCAACGGGTCCTGGGCAGGGAACTGGGAAACCAATAAAAGTTTTCGAAGACGGGTTTGAGCAAGATCGTAGGGATAGCTTTCTGTTCAAAGGAAGCAACCAATTAAGTGGATTGGAGAGCAACCATGGTAGCAGATCTGATAACGAAGACAGAGCCACCTTCAGGTGGTAGAAGTACCTTACTCACTAAGAGCAAGTGTTGATGTTTTTAGTAGCATCAAACAATTACATCCACTTGGGTCTTTGTCAACACATGGGAGTCGTCATTATTACCTCTCAGAACCTTAGGAGATTCACTTTATTAAGTGATTAATAAAGTGAGTGTACTTTTGTAATAAAGTGAGTTTAATTTAATTAAATGCCTAAGTATTTGGCATTAGTAATTAAATTAAGTCCTAGCCATTAGATCTAAAGTGAACGCAAGACTAGATCTCAACCGTAGATCACTTTAGGAGATCTAGGGTTTTGGACTTAGGGTAAACTCAAGGTTATAAAAGATAGCCTATGCAAGAGGAGGAGACACAATGATGGCACAAAAAGAGTGTGTGAGCCCTTAGGTGTGCAGGGGTAGGGGTCGAGGAAAGGGTGTAGGGGGCAGCAAGGGAGATAGTAGCTAGGTGGGCTAGGCCATTTGCTACAGCATTTGTATTTCCTCAGAAGGGCCATTATCCTAGGACGAGAGCCCTGATTTTATTTAATAAAATTATCATAGATCTGGTATTCTCGCAAGGGTTTTTCCAGGGTTTTTTTTCCGAGAAATATCGTATGCAATGTGGTTTGTTTCTATTGTTAATGCTTCCGCTAATTTATCTGTTAAAACTCAATGGTGCTATTATTCAGTAAATTTACTTAATGAGTAATGTTATAGCAATGGTTTACTAGGAAATAATTTGCCGGTAATTGAGTTCTGAAAATTAACAGGGTTGAGTCACATAACTAAGCTCAAAGGAAGATACTCATGATAACACAATATGATGTAATCAATGAATAATTGATGCCTCTATTATAATGTAGTTTACCTCCTTATATATCAATGTTCACTAAGCAAATCATTTCCATTTATGAATGTGGGATAGATTGCTTTACTTAAAGTGAACAAAAGCATAAAATATAACTTAAAGTCATAACTTAACTTTATTGGAAATGTAAGCCTTATATCCCAATAGATTTAGGAAGAAAAAAACAATCTCTGTAAACCGTTTGATATGACCGACTAGGGATGGTTACATTATTGTTCGGGCAATTGAAGTTTGTCAATAGTTGAAAAGGTTTTTCCTGTCGGATATAAAGTATGCTTCAGAATTGTTAAGCAAGTTTAGAATGGAAGAATGCAATCCTAGCAAAACACTAATGGAGGTAAACTTAAAGATTTCAAAAGATGATAAATCAAAGGTGGTTAATGAATTGCAATATTGTCTAATTGTAGGATGATTGATATATATTACCACAACTAGATGAGATATAATTTTTCAAGTTGGTATGTACCAAAGTTTTAACATTTTCCTAGGGAGACACATGAGAATGTAGCATAGCAAGTGCTTATGTATACCAAAGGTATCTCATAGTTTGGTATTGTACTTGAGAAGAATGATAATTTGATGTTAAATTGTTTTTCAGATGTAGACTGGGCAGATGATATGAATGAAAGAAAATCTACACTAGGTTAAGGTTTAACTGTTGGTAGTGGTGGGATTCTATGGGCAAGTAAAAAACAACCTTTAGTAGCTCTTTCGACAACATAAGCATAATACAAGGCAGTAGTTGGAGCAACATGTGAATTAGTATGGTTACATAGAATGTTATGCAATTTGAAGCTTCCACAAATGCCGCCAACAACATTAGATGATGACAACCAAATTGCAATCAATATGACAAGGAATCCAGTCTATCGTTCGAAAACAAAGCATGCCAAAATTCATCATCATTACATCAGAGAACAAGTGCAGAACAAAGAGACAGAACTGACTTATTGTTGGTCTCATGGTCAAGTAGCAGACATCTTCACTAAAGCACTCAACAAGGATAAGTTTGAGAAATTCCTAGAGATGTTAGGAGCCATGGAAAATGAAATAAACATTAAGAGGGGGTGTTTGACATTGTAATGTTTATTTTATCTAAGGAGTAATAAATGTGATGTATAAGAGTAATGTTGTAATGCCATAAAGTGAGACATAAGTCATATGTAATAAATGACATTTAGTTTAATGTATTTAATGAAATTAGGTGAGCAATTCCTAATGAGAATAACAAAACTTGCTAGATATATATACAATGCCCTTCTATGTAATTTTGAATACAATGCCCTTCTATGTAATTTTGAAGCATATTGATATAATACATATCTTTGTTTTCGTCTTGTTTGTCTCTTTAGATACTCTCCATATTCTAGTTTAACATGTTTTGGGTTTTCTTTAGCTCGTTGGAAAGAACATTAGGAGATTGAGCCGGGTGGAAAGCAACCGAATGATATATGCATGCTATAATCACTAGCGCGCCTACATCCATGCCTTCCAAGTGCGCCCTCCTTCATAATGCTCAGAATAGGAATGTGAGCAATGAATGAGGCGCCCCTCTGCTGCTGCCATGAAGAGCCTGACAAATCCTCTTCTTAGGTGCGGCCTCATGCTCGATGAAAGCATCTTATTCTGTTAGATGAATGAATGCTGAAAACAGGTCTGCACACAGTCTATGTAGCACCCTCCATAATCTGGTCAAAATTAGCTCATAACAGTGTTGTTGCTGCTGCTGAACTGCATCCCCTCTGTTACTTGTGTCTAGAACAGGTTAAAGGCAATTCTGCTGGATGAATGATTATTGAAAACAGGTCTGAACGCAGTCTAGGTAGCGTCCTACATAATCTGGTCAAAATAAGCCGATTACAGTGTTGTTGCTGCTGCTGAACTGCATTCCATCCGTCACTTGTGTGTCTAGAACAGGTTAAAGGCAACATTCTTTTGCAGCTGATTACTATCACAAACAGGTCCGGATAGCAGCTCTAAGAAATGCACTCTCTTATGGTCATGACTTCGGTTTCAAACAATGCTTTAAATCTGTAAGTAAGTAGCTCCAAACAGTGGTGGAAACAACCTGAATATGTCTCTTAAAGCCAGCCAACAAGAAGTAAAATCTTCCTTTTCATGCACACAAATTTTCATGAAATCCCCCTTTTCCAGCGAGTGCAAGACTGGAAAATCTCTTTGGAAGACTGATGTTGATTTTAACACTAGATCTTGCTTGAAGTTGGCGTTAAGGAGTCCATCATCTTGTTCCTTTGTTGCTCAAGGGCTTTCTGGAGCAACAACATGAGGGGATCTCTTGATCTGTCATCTATCTTTTTTTTTCATAATTTTCATATGTTTTCAGTAAAGTTTGTTAATTTTTATTTAGATTTAGTTTTCTAATTAGTTTTTTTTATATTTGTTTAATAATTTTTTTAAATTGTTTTTTTTATTATTTTTATTTTTATTTTTTTATATTTGTTTTTAATTAATTTATTTTTTATAGTTTTTTATTTTTAGTTTTATTGTTTGTTTTTTAAATTATACTTTTTATTATTTAATTGTTTTTTTAATTTTTTTTTTTTTTTTT
>ML794915.1:148335-167707 GCA_009831015.1 Picea engelmannii | reverse complement strand
ACAACCCTTAACTCTAGGATCCTCAAATCCTCAAAAGATATTTTATCGTAAGATCTCTCAATTCTCATGTTCTCACACATTTGAGAACTTTGACAAGCCAAATCCTCACTTTCGTTATCAAACCCCTATCCTATGTCTCTCCTCTAGAATTCATAAAAAAATAGGAAAATACAATAAATCAATCCTTAGGGAACCTAATCCTTAGTAATGAAATAACCCCTAGGTCTTCATCAAATGAAATTGATTTTGGAGGCAAGATGCTCCTACATCATAAATGTTATAGGACACATAAATCATTTTCTCTATAGAAACATACCTATGCTCAATGCAAGGGAATGCATGTGGGGCATGGACACTCGGGGAGATGTTTCCTCTATGGGTAAAGGGTGTTAAGTTGTAAAGGATATATGGAAGGCATTGCTTGGATGATGTTGAGAATTGTTGGGGGGAAAGGCTTATAATGAGAAAGAGGGAGATGGAAATAGGCTCAACAATGAAAGCAGGATAATGGGATGCAATTACAATTTAACTCAAAAGTCCCCATTTTCATAGATTTATCCCCTTAGGCCTGAAAAAGTATAAAATAATACCCTGGAGAACTCTTCTAGCCAATGGTGACTAGAGTATTCATTTTTCATAAGTAGTCTACTTGGTCTAGAAAAGGGTTAAACTTATACCAAAATAGATGTCCTTTTAAAATCATTTAATGAGTGTGAAAGGGACAAGTTCACTCGGTAATATTTTTGTTTTTTGGAGTTTGAAAAGAGCTTAACTAAGACTCAAGGATGTTGTTATAAGAAACATATCATGGGGGAGGATAGGGATCCCATGCAGTACTTCTATCAAAATCTAGCAACACACTCATAGCTGATAGAAGCTTGGGACAACCCAAAACTTGCCAAGTCGAGGAGGATAAACTACTTGCAGAGGATCTTTCATCTACAATATATCAAAGAACGCCCCTTTATATGGAAGGGTGTATATGAAGGAAGGAGATGCTCTAAAAGATAATTCCAATCAAAGGAAACCGTCCTAGGACTTGGAGGGAGCGTACTCAGAGAGAGTGGAATTCTCCCTTGTTCATAAGGTACAAAACTAGAAATTCTAAGGATGTGGTCGAAAGATGCATCACCCCCGAAAAGAAGGGTGGGATTGACTGAATATTTCATCGGTAATGTCAATTCCTTTGACTTGTCACTCTCTAAGAGAAGAGTGGGATCAAATAAATATTTCATTGTCATGAACACTTCTTCAACCATTGGTTGAATGAGATGTGAGACAACAAGGTCAAGAGACACATCACTCCACAAAACAGTAGTGGTGTCCGCCAAAGATTGCATCGACACGACCGTTGGTTGAACATGATGCAAGAAAACATGGTCAAGAGACGCATCACCCCCCAAAACATGAGTGGTGTTGGTTGAAGATTTCATCAGCACAACCGTTGTATCAACCAAAGAAGGATTAGATTGTTGGGAAACAAAAGATGAATCAGAACCCAAAGGGTCACTAAACAAGCACTGTGATTCTCGTACCACCACAATAGTAGGGCACAAATGAGTTAGTTGACCTCCTTTGAAAAGTCTACAAAGGAACTTAGGCTTACATCCTATACATCTAATCTTCTCAATCATACCAATTCCCCCACCATGAATTGCAGTGGTTGGTGACATGCTCCTAGCATGACTTTTAGTGGCTGGTGACATGCTCCTAGCATGACTTGCAGAGTCTAGGATAACGTATCCAACATGACTTGCAGAGGTTGGTGATGTTTGTCTAGTGTGACTAGCAGTGACTAGAGTTGTTCCCCCAGTATGACTTACAGTGGCTGGTTGCTTGCCTCCAACATGACTTTTAGAGGCCGGTGACAGGTCTCCAACATGACTAGCAGAGGTTGGTGATAGGTCTCCAACATGACTTGCAGAGGTTTGTGACCTAATGTTGTTTTGACTCGTAGTGAATGGACTTGTGCTTCCAACATGACTTGTAGTGGGTGGTTGTGACATCTGAGACCATGGTCCCAGGAAAGACTAGTTTTGAGAGATCACATGCCAAATAGGGTTCTTGTATACACCATGGCCCTTCTTGGTAGGATAGTATCCTCCTCCCAAATGGTTCATAAAAGGTTGTATGGGAATCTTCACCGAGGAAGCCACTTGCAAAGAGAAAGTGACATGACATGGGTTAATCATATGAGGATATACATTTCCCTCAGATGAAGGAACTTCGTGCAAGGGGTTTCCCATACTATAAAACTGAATCCCTCTCGAATGAAACACTAGAGGTTAGATGGGGATTCATCGAGAGAAAATCATTTGTAGAAACCAACATAGCGGAAGAAGGATAGATGGAAAAGATGTAAGAAGTAGAAGGACCCCCCATTTGAGCACTCAATCCTGGAAAAGTGAAGCTAGGATTGGGTCAAGAGGAAGGAGGATTCCAACCTCCTACCATAGGATATGGTTGAGGTATATGAACCCCACCAAACACAAACGGAGAATAAGGAGGCATCATGTCCCCAGACCCAAAACTAGGATTCACATAAGATGAGGAGACAAAGGATGACAAGTGTAAAGTCATGTCTAACATACCAAAAGAGAAAGGATTAGAGGCCCAAGGCATTGATTGAGGACTATGATTTGTTGTACCACTAAAAAATACAAAAGGATTTGTCCCCATAGACTAAGCAGAGACCATGGGTTGGTTAGCGCTAACTGAAGGAGTCACAAGGGATCCACTAACCATAGTAGTAAAAACTCACGACGCAATACAAAATCCTAAGGCCAAATAATAATCAAAGAGCACACTCCTAAATAAATCAAAAGGCCAATTCACACAAACAGGATATAATGGTTGAAAGGTACCTCCTGAACTAAAGTAGGTGTGCCTTGCCAAAGAGGGGCCTGAGACTCTTCAACAATAGAATGGAGGTGTTAGAATTAGTTATAAGGACCAGCGTAGGCTTCACAGTTCAGTCGGTCAGACCCCTCTGGAAAGGAAATCCTCCATAAAGTTTGTGTGTTGTTTGGTCCCTATCTGACTCAGGATACCTACAGAATAACCCCTGCAAGAAACCTATGTGGCTACATAGATCAAGAAACTAGAGTCACCACGATATAACCAATGCTCAGGTGAGTAGTCACAAGTCCAGTCCACCATATGGGCAAGGTAGAAAATCCCAAAATCTTGAAATCGTTGCCTTTCAAGGAGGTAAAGGCAATAGAAAGACCCCCAAATACGAATAGAACCTCAAAAATTTCTCTGACGCTAAGAAAGTATTAGAGGGATATCTTTGAAACCAACTTCATGCGACCTCGTGCTTAAATCTAGTGTGAGTTGAGCCTCCTGAGGACACCAATCATACAATGGGTTTCACCACTCCCAGGTAAGACACATACGTTCAGTTTTATAGCCTTGGAGAAGTTTACCTACAAAATCCTATTCCAAGGCTCTAGGTCCTATACTTGTTTGTGTAGCCTGGAAAATAAAATTGTTTCTAATCAATTTTAATTATTCAGTGTTAATTTTAATGGATTATTCTTAATCAATAGGTGTGATCTTCAAACTAATGGTATTACAACTCAACATATAAAAAGAAGCAAAATATAAAACATTGCTAAGTACTAGTCTTTAATTTCAAAGAGATGGTATGCTTTTAAATGCAATTTCCACAATGTAATCTCTACAAGTTCAATGAAGTGTAATCTTTCCAAATGCATCAAAATAAATGCAAAGTAATCAGAAGTGAAAAATCCATATAAGTACAATGCAATTAAGCAAATATTTTTTCATTTTCGATATAATGAAAATAAAATGCAAGGATTGAATAACAACCACACAAGCATGCCCTACTACAAGCAAAAAGAGACAAGCCAAGTAGGATACCAAGAAGAAACTACCTAGACCAGTATGAAAGGACAACAAATGAGAAAAAATACAAGAAAGGATTTCATCCAAAAATCCAACAATAAAAAGGCTTCCTATTACTCTATAGGAACTTAACAGTCAGAATAGGGACCCAAGAAGACTCAACAACCAATAAAACTTACCGAGAAAACATCAAACTCATCCATCAAGACTTAAGAGATTATGTATGTGATTGTTTAGGGAACAAACATGTATATACGCTCCCTAATGGCAGACAACTCACATATGTATACGTCTATCAAGGGAAAAAATGCATATATACCAAGTAAAACACTTCTAGGGCAAGGGTTAAGCCAAGAGACTGATATGCAAGGAAAAATACAGGTTGTCAAGCAATAGGAAACAAGGAAACTTAGGAAAAAAGAGAGAAAATCAAGGAGAAAAACACTCAATACCCCAAAAAAGGAGATATCCCCAGTGGATTCGCCAATTCTGTTATGAGGAAAATCTCTCTATGGAACGACACCCATAAAATAAACTATAATATCAAGTATTCTATATAAATAAAATGCTAACAATACAAGGATAGAATCCTACCTCGTCCAAACGTTCAAAGAAGACCATCGTTGAGCACGCAACCCAAATCTTTATACCTGCAACTTGTCCTCAACAACCAAGATATGTAAACATGTGGTGATAATATATAATTTCAGCATATAAATTAGCACAATCCATTAACATACATGAAAAATACGCCCATGGAAAGTAATTCAAATATTTGCAAGATATCAATTGGACGAGAAAAGAGTATTTCTATTAAAGTAATCAACACAAGTACATAGGTGAAAAACTTCTATAACAACACATATCGGAACCGAGAAACTAATTCCCTCCATCTAGGCCTCCACCACTTCAATCCTTCATAGAGGAAAGCTCATATGTAGGATTCAATGGGGTTCTCCATCAAAAAGTAGGAAGATCTTGGGGGATGAACACTAGAAGTTCAGACTTTCAAGGACAAAGGGATGCAGACTCAATATGAAGTGAAATTTCTCTAGAGTGTCTTTACTCTCCCATTTGAATTGTCGATTAGGTTTGGACATGGCTCAATTTATAGCCTCCAAATGGAACTAAAGGGTTGATTTAGAGATTTTACAGTATATGGTAGGTCAAGGATCATGGATCTCGTGACATGACATGAAAACCCTACATAATTTTTAATTTTTAATCACCAAACCCGATGTACATGGGATGTAATGGATCAAGCTATGTATACTCTTATTGTATAAATAATAGGGCACATATATGTACAAAATGTGTATTTTTTCTCTGGAGTGAACAAAAAGGGGACTTCAAGTCTGCAGAGGGAAATGGAAGCCCATCCAAGCAAGATGCATGGAGTGAAGCAAAATTTATTGTAACACTAGTGTTGTGATATACCATCTAGCCTACATTCATGCAAAATAATTATTCCCTATTAACTTATTTGACATTGGTTATCTTGATAAGGTCTTCATGTCCTCAAATCACAACATTTTAGTTCCCTAAGGATTAAAGCCTCTCCATAACACATATCTATAATTGTAATCTAACATAGTTATATTATAGAGTAGTGTAACATCTCGGTTCTAACCCTTATAAACTATAATGTATTATGTAAATATGACTTAGGTTGGTGAGCCGGTAAAGTTGAAAAGGGGTCAGAGTGTCTAGGAAATGTAACACTTCCTATACATTAATAAAATACACCGTTGGTTGCAAGACCGACAAGGACAAAAGAGATAGGGGGCTATGATTTCATGAGAGAGGGGGCTTGAGGGGCTAAGTCTTGTTATTATTATATTATTTACCCATAATTGATTGTATGGAGAAGAGGGGGTTACATGAGCTTCTTGGGAGGGATGCCATGTGCCTCTTGTCTTCATGTAATTATTTAAACATCCCTTGGGGGATGTTTTGGGGTCATTCTTCCCTTGGTTAGTCCTCTTCTCACTGGTTCACTCGTTCTTCTTCCTCTTCACTCACTACTACTAGTTCATGTGCTCTTGGGTTGAGCATGGAAAAGAATGGAAAGAAGAGGACAGCCATMATTGAATGGCTGTAATGATTTATTGATCATTCCYAGAGGGAATGGATGCCTATGTGCATGAAATTGATGGCAGTTCGGATGGAACTGTCCACAACTGAGAGTCCTTGGAATTTCCAGTAGGGATATTTCCTGACCAGTAGCACTGGAGCCCTAGAGAGAAATGGAATAGCCTTAGGGACTACATGACAGAGAAAGGTGTTCATTTCTTGGGGTTATGCAGGCTGAGGGGGAAAGAGCGCTGGAAATTAGGATTGTTGTGAGGTTGGTAAACATGATAGCTACTTAGCCAACTATTGTGTATTTAGACTTGGCCTAGCACCCGTCCTTGTGGATTCATAGCCCTGTCTCAGGGGTGACCTATAGTTGAGAGTAAATGAACAAAAACATCTATGGTTGGGAGGAATGTCCTTGGTCTACAACCAGTTGGTGAACGTTTACTTGCAAAGATAAGTGCTCTCTATGTTTTCTGTTTAATGTATTTAGCTGTGTATTTAATTATTTCTGAGATATGTATTCTAATGTGTCTGTCTGCTGGTTATTTGTTGTGCATGACACATTGTTTATCTCTTTTATGTTGTGACATGGATCTTGTCTTATGCATGTGGTGTGCATGCTTCTAACATTGTTGAGAAGTCCTTTGTTTTCGAATTAGAGATCGAAGAACTGAGTCTTGGGACTGCAACATGCCTAGCTTGCAGGTGGTTGGGTGTGTTGTAGCCTATTTAAGTGGCATAGCCTGGCCTCTAGGTGGTCAGGTATGTTATAGATTGGTATCATAGCTTCTGGTTGAAACACTGGGTCGGTATGGGTCGGGTCTATTGGTTAGAGTCTTGTGGTTGAGATCAAATTCCGACCGTGAAGTTGAAAATCTCAAGAGGAATGGCATTGCAGAATTTACGCAAGAGTTAGATCATCATAGATCAGTTGTAAGGGGTTTGAAGGATCATGACCGTCCCCCTTCGAATTCGGGAGAGATCACCACTGTAGGATCAAGAGAGATTCAGGATCATAGGACAGGTGAACAGGGGTCGTTCGATGTAAAGAAAGCAAGGGTTAAGGTCACAACCGTTGGATCCCATGGGAGAGAGAGATCAACGAACAAGAGGCATTGCGTGGAACCAAGTTGCATGGGAGATAATTTACCAAGGAAGTACCACAATCCAAACCATGGTTTCACCAAGGGGTTACATGTCAGCATCAGGAGAATTGCGAGGCGAAAATAGGGTTGCTCCAAACCGTCAATGCATGCCCCCGCAAATTGAAAGGCATGCAATGATGTGACATGTTAGTACTTGAGCAACAAACCTCCAAAGAGAAGTAGTCGGGGACCGTCTATCTTTATGAAGACATGTGTCAATCGATCGTGTTCTATAGGTGAAAGAACTCTGAGAAAAGGATAGCAAGGAAAAGTTGAGAATTGAGATTTCTGGACCCCGGAGATCCCAAGTGAATTGCAGTCGTCCAATCCAGGAGGACATGCGGTAGAAATCCTCGTACTTTTGGGAAAAGCAAAGGTTGAGAGTTGAGTTCTCCAAAGTATGAAGACTCGAAGAAATCATAGTCGTCAATCCGTGGGAAAAATGTGTCAGTAGATCGCGAGATTCGGATAAAAACATTTCAGAAAAAAGTTGAAGTTTGAGTTTTCCAAAGTCCGAAGGCTCGAAGGAATTGCAGTCGTTGATCCTTGCAGTGGTAACTTCTGAAATCCCAAATTTTGGGGTTAATATGGGTCGCCCAATAAGGGAGACACATGGTGGTAGTTTGGCCAGTTCGGGAAATCAGAGTTCGGGAGAATTGGAAGTGTGCTAGTGTGGAAACTCCTAAAGTCCCGAAGCCCGAAGAGTCAGAGTGGTGGGGCACGATGATGTCACCAGGAGGTTATGTGGAACCCGGAATTTCGAAGTGACGTGGCTTGCGGACGTCACCGGGGATGACGTGGACACATGGGATGTGCACCACATGTGAGTAAGTTTTGAGCATGCAGATGATTGAAATTTCAAATAGGACGTGACATGTGCCACCCGCCTGATTGGACCACGTGTTCTCTTACAGTATTTTGCTACGTGGCGACGGATAGTGGACTCCAGAGAAATTACTCCGAGAGTTTTCAGTTGAGAGTTGAAACTCCTGAAGCGTAGAGATTCAGAGACTCGAAGTAAACATTGACTATAAGATCGTCCGAAGTAGACCTGAACAATCAAATCAGGAGAATAGGTGGCGTGACGCTGTGGATTCTAGGTAAGGACCCGAAGTAAACGTCGAGTGTCGGATCATCCAAAGTAGACCTGAACAGTCAAATCAGGAGAACAGGTGGCATGAAGCTGTGGATTATGGGTAAGGACCCGAAGTAAATGTCGATCGTCGGATCATCCAAAGTAATTCCCCACCGTCTTATTCAAAAGGACGTGTGGCAGAATCCCATGTATCTCGAGGTAAGTAAAGTTTGATATTTGAGAATTATGAAGTCTAGAATTATGAAACGACCACAATCGTCAATCTGGGAGAGGTAAATCTGAGTTGTTGGTTCCCAAGAGGTAGATATTGGTCGTCTGTTTAGAAGCACCATCAATATCGCGAGTTCAATGGTTACCTTGCCTTGCGGGGATGGGAGGTTATCGGGCTTTACAAAGTCGAGGGAGGGATGTAATCGAGACCACGGTTTTGGAAAAATTACATGTGGTGGCTTGAGGTGAATTGCGGGGAGAAAAGTAGTTTGGTTCCAAACCACCTTTGAGCATGGCCACAATCGCATGTCTGCGTGAGGTCACCTCTTAAGGTCACATCTAAGGAGGGGCCAAGAGAAAAAGGAGCTAGCGCCAACTCTGATATTTTTCACAAGGGTGAGGGAGAAGGTTGCGGGGCCATCGGACCTGTGCCAAAAATCCAGAAGGGCCTGTGTTTAGATGCAAAATGAAACCATCAAGGTTTTGGAGATCCAATTTGGCTTGGGATTGAAGACCCTTGACCGGGAGGTCATGCAGCCTTAGGAGAAGGGGGTCTGCATTAAGAAACAAAGGGAAAAGAAAAGGCAATGCTCAAATCAATAAGCCTGTGGTTTTGCGCATCTGTTCATATGTAAATGGTTTGAAGGAAGCACCTCATAAAGATTTAATTTGACAAAGAGTTAACACTAGAATAATACATGGAATTGATAAAGGGTCAAAATATGATTTGTTTGTGAACTGAGAACACAACAGAAGCATGAGTACGATATAATGAGTCGATCCATGTCTTTGATCAACTCATGAAGACAAAAGAACCAACACACAGTCATGATTAAAAAATAGTTAATTCATATAAAAAGGAAAAATCATATTAATTAAAGAATAATATTATCACTTAAATTAAAAGGTACCTATAAATTTAATTAACAATTTTTGTATGATGTGTATAGCTCTAACAAGATGGTTGCTTGCAGATTTATCAGGATTAGAGGTATAACCAGATCAATTTAAAAATAAGATCAGATGTCAGGGTCATGGAGGCATGACTTTGCTTACAAAAGTTGGATGAGGTACTACAAAAGAAAGAATCCTCACATGGGACATGAAGCTAGTAGGTGAATAATTTCATTAATGGGCATATAAAGGAAAAGTAAGGCTCCATAGCCTTGAAGGTAGAGATGTGTAGACAGTTGCAAGCTTGATGTGGAAGGAAACAAAGAGATTAAGAGGTGGTGTGTGAATAATCTCTATGTGTCAAGCATAGGAGTTCCAGGGAAGGATTTGTTAGATATGACTTATCTACTATCTAAAATCTTAAATCAGAGTTCAAAGTGGAAGCAAGATGCCAATGCAGAGGAATTGGAATTCTCTCTCACTTCAAAAGTGGCACTGAATGAAAATGGATTTCCATCGGGGAATGGTACTAAGTGGGAAAGAGTGGTCAGGTGGAACGTGGCTGGAAAAGTGTTCAGACCCAGGGAACCATAGTGCATATGAGAAGAATGGGATCATGCAAGGCATCAAGGATCTAAAGGAATTCAAGGACAACCAATTGCAACAGAAATAGATAAATAAATAAGTGAATTGAAACAGAAATGCACTAGAGTGCATGAAGCATACAATGAAGATAAATTGCATATGCATTAGTAGGCATGCTGACAATAAATGCTTGGTGCATATAGATGTGTAATTTTGCATATGTACATGCTTGGATATGCATATAACATGTTGGTCAACTTAGAATAGTCTATTATTATGAAATAATGTTTGAATGTGACTAAGGATGGATTATTATGTATTAGGAGTGCTTTCACCCAGAGCACATGATCGGTTGACGTGTGTCCTCCTACAAATCGATGGTCCCTGGCCACTTCTTCTCTTTGGAGGTTTGTCGCTCGAGTACTAACATGTCACATCACTGCATGCCTTTCAATTTGTGGGGGCATATATCGGTGGTTTGGAGTAACCCTCTTTTTTCCTTACAATTCTCCTGATGTTGACACGTAACCCCTTGGTGAAACCGTGGTTTGGATTGGGGGACCGCCTTGGGAAATTATCTCCCATGCAACTTGGTTCCCCGCAATGCCTCTTGTCCATTGATCTATGTCTCCCATGGGATCTGACGGTTGTGACCTTAACCCTTGCTTCCTTTACATCAAACGACCCTTGTTCAGTTGTCCTTCGATCCAACAATCCCAGATCTCTCCTAATCCTACAATGGCGATTGCTCTTGAATTCAAAGGGGGACGGTCATGATCCTTCGAACCCCTTACAACTGATCTCTGATGATCTAACTCCTGTGTAGATTCTACAACACCATTCCTCCTAATATTTTCAACTTCATGGTCATAATTTGATCTCAACCATGAGACTCTGACCAAGAGAGTTGGCCCATATCAGCCCGGTGTTACAACCAGAAGCTTTGATACCAATCTGTAACATACCCGACCACCCATAGGTCGGGATACGCCACTTAAACAGGTTGCAACACACCTAACCACCCGTAGGCTAGGCATGTTGCAGTCCCAAGACTCAGTTCTCCGATCTCTAATTTGAAAACAAAGGACTTCTCAACAATGTTAGAAGCATGCACACCACATGCATAAGACAAGATCCATGTCACAGCATAAAAGAGATAAACAATGTGTCATGCACAACAAATAACTAGCAAACAAGCACATTAGAATACATATCTCAGAGATAATTAAATAAGTGAATTGAAACATAAATTCACTAGAGTGCATGAAACATACAATGAAGTTAAATTGCATATGCATTAGTAGGCATGCTGACAGTAAATGCTTGGTGCATATAAATGTGTAATTTTTCATATTTACATGCTTGGATATGCATATAACATGCTGGTGAACTTAGAATAGTCTGTTATTATTAAATAATGTTTGAGTATGACTAAAGATGGATTATGTTTTCAAGAAAAATGATACAGCAGGGTTAAATATGTGGATGTTGTTGTTTCTTATAATTTCCATCGAGGTGAAGACCCTTGAGGATGGCAGGAATGGTGATCAAAATGTTGAAGGGGGAAGTATGTGAGCTTCTACAAATATCAGTTGGTCAGACAACAACAAGTAGGTTGGTAACAACCAGGCAGGTATGCATTTAGTTTCCATTGATGCATACATGTTGAAGGGAATCGAGGTAAGGATTCCCTCAGTTGATTTTCAGTATTTAAATTGATATGTAATGGCTGAAGGCCCAGAGTGTGTAAGTGTTGTTGATGTTAGAATGCACTTAGATAAAATGTTAGTTGCATATTATGTTATGATTGGTTATGGGATCATAACCAGGTAATTCAGGAGACATACTCCTTATATAACAATGAATATCCATAGATCTAGTCATGTGTGAGACCATAATATGGTTGGATATGGAAGGGCTATAGCATTATGTGAGTGATCGATAGTACCTACTGTATATCTGATGTTTGGATTGCAACCTCTTTGCCAACACTGAAGAGAACTTAAGGATTATATTCTTGGTGTTGTGTTTGGGTGGAAAAGGAAGGTAACCAAATAGTTAGGCAAGCAATAGGAAGTGTGTGGATGATGTGTTGAATCATTGGCCAGACCTTCCAACTCATCATGGTGGAATACATGACATAGTTATGTGGTATTATGTAGTCAATGCATGGATGCATTGTGTAGATGTGACCATGGGTATTGGCACATTGATTGTTATCTTATTAACTGTTGCATTATGAAAAGTCTGTGTGATTGATAATACATGTGTATGTAATGATGAGTTCATTCCAATTGATATTTGGATTAATAGAAGTAATTGAACTATATTTGTAAACAATTCTGAGAGCACTTTGTGATTTTGTTTTGAATCATTGCCATGAAAATATATATCTTGTACATGAGATATTGACAATTTGTTTGGCTGAGGAATGTTGAAATTGCAGGAGGAAAGGGGTCTGGGATATGGCAGTGTTGTAAGCCCATAAAGAAGACCAATTCCTATTGTTGCAAGAGTCAAATTGTTATGAGCAGAAGCTCATGTCTAGAAGTTTTATTTTTCCTATATAAAACAGTTTTGGGAATTATGATTTGATAATTACTGACGAATTGTTTTGGCCGAATGTAAATTGAAGAAATTGCAGGTAGAATGATCTTGGATATGGCATGGATGTAAGCCCATAAGGAATATTGATATCTACAACTGTAGAGCCAACCATTATGAGCAAAAAGATCATGCTTGGAAAATTTTATTTTCCTGTATAAAATAGATTTGGCATTTATGTTTGAAATGGTTATAATGATATCTCATGATGATTGTATGTGTATAATATAGATGAGATGTTGGATATGCAATCTGGAAAGCATGGAAAAGGTTAGTGTTGTGACATGAGAACCCTGTGTCCCTAGAAAACTTATTGTGCAAGAGAACCTTGGGCAGGCAAGATGGATCGCCTGAGGGACTGCATAGCAGAAAAGGGGATGCCTGAGCCTGGGCCTGGAAAGTGAGTGATCACAAGGAAGAGGAGCATTTGATAGCTCTTGATTGGGGGCATTCACACAATGGGTAAGTCGAGGAAAATAGTGAGCCAAGTTAACTAGACAACCATATGGATGCAGATACATGAACCGCAAAGATAAGTATTGTATTGGATTATGAAAATTTACTCTTATAATATGAGAAAGAATGAGAATTTTATGCACAAATTTTGAACTCACATGCTCGCTAATTTGAAATATTGTAGGAAAACGATGAATGTTGAAGATCTATAAAAGTACCAGACTATGAGAGAAAAGAAGGTGATGTTGGAGCAACTAAATGACAAAGGCATGGAAGGAAGAAAGTCCAATGGACTTGCTACAATTGGAGTTCTAGAACCCATAACTCGAAAACTTCCTGACCAAGTGCACTGAAGCTGGGGAGAAGTGGAATAGCCTGAGGGACTGCATGGCAGAGAAAGGGGTTCATTTCTTTGGGTTGTGCAAGGCTGAGAGGAAAGAAGAGCTTGTTGGTTGGAACTGCTGCCAGAAATATAAATTTTGAAGATCATCATACATGTTTTTGGTTGGAATGCCTATGCATACATGTTTTAGGTCAGAGTGCCTATGTATATAAGATTGGGTTGGATTGTCTGTGTGAATTAAGGCCAGAGGGCCTGGAATTTTAATGTTAATAACATTGGAATGGTGTTGTGCACTGAGGACAGTGCCAAAATAAGGGGAGGGGGATGTAACATCCCGATTCTAACCCTTATAAACTATAATGTATTATGTAAATATGACTTAGGCTAGTGAGGTAGTAAAGTTGAAAAGGGGCCATAGTGCCTAGGAAATGTAACACTTCCTATACATTAATAAAATACATTGTTGGCTGCAAGACCGATAAGGACAAAAGAGATAAGGGGCTATGATTCCACGAGAGAGGGGGCTTGAAGGGCTAAGTCTTGTTATTATTATTTTATTTACCCATAATTAATTTTATGGAGAAGAGGGGGTTACATGAGCTTCTTGGGAGGGAGTCCATGTGGCTCTTGTCTTCATGTAATTATTTAAACATGCCTTGGGGGTTTTTTTGGGGTTGTTCTTCCCTTGGTTCTTCCTCTTCTCACTAGTTCACTCTTTCTTCTTCCTCTTCACTCACTACTGCTAGTTCATGTTCTCTTGGGCTGAGCATGGAAATGAATGGAAGGAAGAGGAGAGCCATCATTGAATGTTTGTAATGATTTACTGTTCATTCCCAAAGGGAATGGATGCCTGTGTGCATGAACTTGATGGCAGTTCGGCTGGAACTATCCACAACTGAGAGTCATTAGAATTTCCAGTAGGGAGATTTCCTGACCAGTAGCACTGGAGCCCTGGAGAGAAATGGAACAGCCTCAGGGACTGCATGGCAAAGAAAGGTGTTCATTTCTTGGGGTTGTGCAGGCTGAGGGGGAAATATAGCTGGAAATTAGGATTTATGTGAGATTGGGAAACCTGAGAGCTACTTAGCTAACTACTGTGTATTTAGACTTGGCCTAGGACCTGTCCTTGTGGATTCATAGCCCTGGCTCGAGGGTGACCTATTGTTGAGAGTAAATGAACATTAGCATCTATGGTTGGGAGGAATGTCCTTGGTATGCAGCTAGTTGGTGAATGTTTACTTGCAAAGATAAGTGCTCTCTGTGTTTTATGTTTAATGTATTTCGTTGTGTATTTAATTATCTCTGAGATATGTATTCTAATGTGCCTGTCTGCTGGTTATTTGTTGTGCATGGCACATTGTTTATCTCTTTTATGATGTGACATGGATCTTTTCTTATGCATGTGGTGTGCATGCTTCTAACATTGTTGAGAAGTCCTTTCTTTTCAAATTAGAGATCAGAGAATTGAGTCTTGGGACTGCAACATGCCTAGCCCGCGGGTGGTTGGGTGTGTTGCAGCCTGTTTAAGTGGCGTAGCTCGGCCTATGGGTGGTCGAGTATGTTACAAGTAGGCATAAGAGTTTTCATCATAGAATATATGAGGTGGATGAACATACTTAATAACATATCTAGTAATAGAGAGTTATTTTTCTTGTATTCATCTTTATTGTCTTCACCGTACCTTTGGATTCATCATTGTCCTTATTATCATCATCCCCTCCTCTCTTTTTGTTTTCCCTGCCATCATTCTTCACCCCCATCACCATCATTCTTCACCCCATAAATATTCATCTTATCCCCACCACCACCACCTTCCTTCTTATTCCCCCTTCTTTCTTGCTCACATCTTTCTTGCCTCCTTCCAAATTGTTTCCATCATTCTTCTATGGGATGATCTCCATATAATTCTCGGTCTTCCTATGGAGATATAATGTCATAATTGTTATTATAATTAATGAATGGATGGATTGAATTTAATTATTAGAGTAAGTTATACATAAAAAAAAAATGGTTAGCTTAGGGGGGAGTTGCGGAATCTAGAGGCTAAGAAAAGAAAGGTTTTCTTTTGTTTTCAATTTGTATATTGCAAAATTGAAATCATGTTGGGGATAGTTATGGAAGCTCTACCTTAAATGTAGAGGGTCACTTATATGCCTAGTTGTTCACTCCCATTGTGTTATTCATGCCATTGAATGTGGTAATTATAACTATTGTTGTTACTTTTGGAAAGTGCCAAAACAACACAAATATGCACAGGCTCGAACTCTTACTACTATTAAATCTAAACCAAAAATTATATATATCATACAAAGAGACTTGTTGCATGTTGTATTCATCAATAACAAAGTGTCTAAAGTCTCAAATATTTTTCTTATGTTCAAAACTCGATATGTCATGTATCCTCCCAATGTGAGTAGAAGCATATGAAATTATGCAAGGGAATCTCAGCAAAAGTATCAACACTTCCATTTCTCTACTACTGTTGTAGTATATCCTCACCATTTCCATCAACATTAACATTGTTTGCCTTTGAATTTCCTTGTAAGAGAAAAGCAATACTAACTCACTATGGTGGGCACACCTTTAATACTACTCACACATCTCTATCAAAAACTTTTGGCATGAATAATAAAGATATTTGTTCTTATTTGTATGCAATAAATTTATCCAATACACTATAGTTTATGAGTATGATTTACCTAGGATATTGACCAAAATTTGGGATGTAAGATAATTAGTAGTAAAAAAACACCATTTCTAGTGAATGTATAAAGATATGGTGGAAGGATAGAGCATGTCTCTTCCAAGTGATATCATTAGCTCTTGCAACACAAGTTGGGAGATCCTTTATAATTAACAGTAAACCTATAAATAAAAATGGTGTTTTATAAAAAAACATCTAATCATATTTATGGTCAAATGAGAATTATTTCAATTTTTAGGGGTTTCAATTTTTAATCAATAAAATACATTTAAATTAAGAAAAACATAAATATAATTGACCAAAATTTGGGATGTAAGATAATTAGTAATAAAAAAGACACCATTTATAATGAATGTATAAAGATATGGTGGAAGGATAAAGCATGTCTCTTCGAAGTGATAACATTAGCTCTTGCAAGGCAAGTTAGGAGATTTTTTATAATTACCCTTAAACCTATAAATAAAAATAGTGTTTTATAAAAAAACATTTACTCAAATTTATGGTGAAATGAGAATTATTTCAACTTTTATGAGTTTCATTTTTTTAATCAGTAAAATACATTTAATACAAGTGAAAAAAAAAACAAAAGAAGTTGAAATTTAAAACAATGCAACATTAAAAAATATATATAAAAATATAAAAGGTAAAAAATTGAAACATATATAAGGTGAAATTTAAAACAATGCAATTTAAAAAAACATTTCATTAAGTTAGAATATAAAAGGTAAAGAATTGAAACATGTATGAGGTGACAAAAGACATAGTAACACATTAAATTATATTGTAAAGAAGATAAAATATAGGATTTGTTAAAGAAGGTTCTTTTTTGTTTTCTAGGTTAGAGATACACATTGTTAAAGAAGCAACTTTGGAAATGGTGTAAAAAATTTTAGCATTGTAAAAAAAACATTATTTATTTGATTGATAAGTTGATAGAATGGGTGTTAATTGGGTTTAGCTTATGTAATTGATAATTGTGGAATGGATTGGTTTTTTTTCCATCCAAAATCCATTTTAGTAAAATAACATATTAAACTCCTTATATATAAATTATGATAATTTTGAATATTTTCTAATTTTATTTAATTAATTTTTTGTTTAATTTTAAGTAAAATAACATATTAAACTCTTTATATAAATTATAATAATTTTGACTATTTTCTAATTTTATTGTATTAATTTTTTGTTTAATTTTAATTGAATCAGGTTTCATTGGTGAGGTAGACATGCTCCATGAAAAAAATTAGGAATTAGTTAGGAGAACATAACCCTTCTAAAGGTGCATTTTCTATTGAATTGCCTTTGATGCTAGAAGCCATGGTTGTTGGCCTACTCAAATACACCACCAACGACATGGTAAGGAATTTTTTTACGACATGGATGCAGATTATGCAATTCAGCATAATCTTTGAACCAGCATGTAATTCCGTTCACCTTTTTTTATTTTTGCAAGTAATTATGAACCGCCACACTTATATATATATCATTAGGTTTGTTGTGTCTAAGTAATAGCTACTTATTTCTATGAACTTGCTTGATAAAGGGTGTGGAGATGGCATGATGCAATTCCACCATTCGATGGAAACTTTAGAGATGATGAAAAATAGAAGGCGGAGTTGTGTCATTGGAAAACATGCAATGCCTTTCAAAAGAGACTAGCACAACTAAAAAATTTGTGGTTGATGAACGTCTATGGTTGCTGATGGAATGAAGAGCAATTTAAGTCAAATTTGTTATAGATTTTAAATTATATTTCAAAAATGTTAAACCATATTCTCAAAACATTAAAAAAAGTAAAAATCTAAAAACTAACAGTAACCACTTTGATTAATTGAATACACTACAACTTTGAGGCTCTAGACTTGTACCTGGATAAAGTTTATTGACACACATTTACAACAAAACAAACTGAACCTATTTAAAATTTATAAAAGGAAATAGACAGAAGAAAATTATTTGTGTGACGGTGAATTAATTAATATCATGTTAGTTTAGAGTTCTTATACTATGAAAGAAAACCTAAAATATTTATATATTACCAGATTTATATATTACAGGGGCCTTTCTTGATCTACATTGAGAGTCAGATCTGGGAATTCCTTCATTCACTCATCCAACGACAGTGAAGAACGATCAAATTGCATCAAGTAATTTTGAATTTAAGTAACATGAAAATGGTTCATGGACTTGAAAGGTTTTTGGGTGCCTTAAGTTTTTATTAAAAAAATAAGGAGTAATTATAAACAAACATTAAATTATTATTTATTTTAATAAACGATAATGTTTCCAGACTTGATCGCAGAGATCGCAACTCCGGAATCAGGCATGCCTATGGTAAAGTCGTTTGTTATATGTTAAAAATTGTAACACTCAGACGTGAAACCTTTTATCTAATTCCATATACATATAAGGTGTGTGGGCGTAATAAAGATAACAACAAAGTTGACTGCATATATTTCATGTGTCTCTATGTGCGGTGACTGCAATTTTTTTTTTTTTTTACACCGAAGAGACCATGGAGATAGAGGAACCTCGCCCACGAAGAGAGTTCTCGGAATGGTATGAAATAAATGAGGATTTGAAAAGAGATATATTGGCATGGGTGACATTGGAATGTTGTTGCAGACTTAGTAGTGTATCTAAACAGTGGGATGCCTTATTTTATTCTTAAAAAGCATTCACATATATTCTCTAAACCTAACTCTAAAACCCTAACCCTAATACAAATAACACCTAACTCTAAAACCCTAACCTTAATACGAATAACACCTAACTCTAAAACCCTAACCCTAATAAGAATACCTTAAACCTAATAAATGTATTTCGGGATTTTGCAGGGCAAGTTTGATGCAATGGAAAATGGATAACTCTTCCACGATCATCTGAAGCAATTAATACCTCTTGAGAAAAAGGCATAAGCCATCGCCCTCTCGCGCTTCACAGCTGCTTCCTGCTTAGTGTGGAGCTTACTTTGAATTTCTCGGGCGGTTTACAGACTACCTTCCCACCTTTTGCAGTCCCATTGTTATGTTGACAGATAAAATATACCACGCAAACAAACACGGTGAGGCTACGCTCACTTCTTGATATTAAACAAAGATGGATTACATCCTTATATAGGAAAGGACTCTTTGGAGTCGGCTACATGCAAACCATAAGACAACTAGACAACTGACTATGAACTGGCTCTTCTAACTGGCACTTACAACCCGCGCTTATTACTGGTGCTAACAACCAACTAACATCTCCATTACTTCCAAGTCTCCCCCTTAATGGAGAATGAATTGACTTCTACACCTAACATCTCCCTAAACAGTTCAAACTTAATCTTTCCAAGAGGCTTAGTGAAAATATCAGCAGCATTTTCACTAGTATTACAATACACA
>ML794915.1:29822-89899 GCA_009831015.1 Picea engelmannii | reverse complement strand
ATATATATATATATATATATATATATATATATATATATATATATATATATATATATATATGATTGTGTAAATCAAAAAACATACCTTAGTACGAAGTCTTTCATACAATACACGTTCTTTCGAAGACATGCTTCATGAATTTTCTCAACATATCATTTGTTGGCTACATTCCATACTTTGTTTCCTGCATGTTTAATATGACATGACAAAGCACAGTGGATATAATCAATATAAAATTTATTTTTTTTCATTAATTATAAAACAAGGGAAGTTAAGCAACATAGCTACTTACAAATTGTTCAATTAAACATTCATTCTTCAGCATATGCTCACAACCCATACTTAACACAATGTTTATCAATTCGTGGGTTGGATCATCTTTGTATGTTAGCACCTACTAGAAAACATCCATGGGAAAGCGTAAATTAATTATTTAAATACAAATATCACAACAAACATGAAATCTTAAGCAAGGCTGAAAATCTAAATACTCACAAAGTTTGTGTTCAACTCTTTTGTTCATCATCATCTTGTCTTATGTGTTGAATGGATTCTATTTTTCTTTTTCTTTTATGCAACAAAACAATTGAAAAATAGTATTTCACGCAATACTTAAATTTGATATACATAAAAGAATAAATTAATGAGGACACACCTCTAATGCACATTGCAGTTGGGATGGATCCTCTTGCAACACAATTATGTTCATTTATTTTACCATATTCTTTTACACATTTTTGGACATCCCTACCGACATGTATTTGTTTTCCCCTTGTTTGTCCCTTGGAATTTTCAAAATCTCCCTGAAAAATAATAAATAAATAAATAATTAAAAAAAAAAAACTAGGAAACATCAGATACAAAAATTCTTTAATTTTTTTGTAAAAATAAGATCCCAATGCATATAGTAATTTAATATGCACCAAGGCGTCAACCATATTTATACGAACTAGTGCATCAACCATACATATATGCACTAGTATAGTATAATAGTGTTGTTGCACAATTGAAGACAATTTACAAATGTTTATATTCAATTGGTGCTTTATGAATTAAGTAAAGCATAGATTCCTAAGTATTGTTTATTACGCGTCGTCGAGTTCTGAACAAATTTAATACATGGTGATTTCCATATAAAAACAATATTTTTTTCTATTTTAAACTCAACGGTGCTTTTTGTAAACAATGCTCCCCGGTGCGTATCTAAGTAAAATGTTCATTATCGACCACAAAAAGGATTTTTTAATATTATTTCTAATTTAAATTAAGTGGTGTTTTTTACAAATAAATATGCATTGGTGCTCTTGCTATGTACAGAACACACCAGTCATCGTGAAGGAATTAAAAAAAACAAAAAACGACAGCAACAGGACAGCTTGGAATCCAATGCAATGAGTGGTTTCATTACAATGGATAGAAAACACCCATATACAAATATACAAACCCTATAAAAAAATTGCTTAAAAAATATCTTCTTGTGAAATATAGAAAGAGAAATAAAAAACACAATGAGGAAATTAGGGCTTCCAATACTGAAGGTAACTATGAAACCCTTTTTTTTAGAAATGCACTGAAAATTGTTTGAATCAATTAGGAGAATGATTAAGATGATCAATAGAATGAAATCATATACCTGAAACTTCTCCTCTGCAGATTTGTTTATGTGATCTATAGTAATCCCCTCGAATTTGGCTCTTCAAAAAAATTCCACTCACTCTGAATTCTTTGTTGATAAATCTCTGTTGCACAAATCTCCTTTATAAATTTTGGAAAACAAATTAAACAATGAATAGGTTTTTCCTTTATAAACACAAAAACACAAATTCTCGTTTGTTTTTTCATTGTATATTTCAACACATTGTTGATAAGAAAGAGCATTGTTTTTTTCAAAAGTTACATTTTTGGTGCTTTATACCATGAGTAGCGCACTATTGTGGTGTGTACGAATAATGCACTGATGTATTTTCGTAATAAATTTCAAAGTATTGATAGTAAGCGCACGTTATTTTTCTAACTTTCTTCAGTTGGTGCACTATATATTTTGAAATGCACTAGTGATGTGTGTAATTAATAGCACACCAGTGCGGTGTGTAAGTAATAACACATCGTAAGACAGTTAAATATATGTAATGCAAATGAAAACATATGCATTTAAATTTTGCAGAGGAAATAATGAAGGTCAGTCTTCAGTGCTTCTCTCAATTAAACGCGTCGATGCATTTGGTTTATCCATGCACACTGGTGTGTCTTTATGTGATGAAGTGCACCATCAAGTTATAAAATTTATTCAAAGTTATTTTTGAAGTTATATTGTTCTATGCTACCCAAGGTGATGGTTTTGGTTCAAATGCATAAAAAAAGGAATTATAATATCAAATGGTCAATTCTTCATATTCTAGCTCATTTTCTATCTTTGGAAGTCCTTCAAGTTCTCTCACATTGATTGCAGTATGTGTAGATTTTATTGATAATTCATTTATCTCATTGAATTTATGTTATGTATGCAAGTGCAGTTGAATAAATTTTCATTGAATTTTGCAAGATCAACATTCAGGATCGAGTCCAGATGCTCAAAATATTCTCGTAGTCCCAAAATTATGCAAGCTCTTATTAGGAGAAAGATACCACAAGTAGATGTTTGATGAAAATGGGAATCGTATTTACCCTACTGATCCTAATATTCCATCTTCCTACAACCATCCAGAGTCAATGATATTACATAGTGAATTGAATCTCTTTTATGTAGACAACCCCGTAGGGCATAAGAAAAAGATGATTAAGTAATTGTAGTTTTGTATTTTCAATGGAATTAATGTAAATGTTGTTAGGAAATGAGACACACTTCCATGCTAAACCTATCAGAAGAGAGGAATAAATATATAATCAAGAAAGTAAATGAAAAAGAAAACACGTAGTACATAAAGATTTTACCATGGAAACCCAAACTGGGAAAACCAACATTCCTTGAGCATTCTTCTCTCTTGTTGTCTTATTCATGCAGAATAAAATGTTAAATGTATAACCTTGGTCCACACCTAAGATACAATTAAAATCATACCATCTTTCTTACACAAGAACAACCCTGTAGCCAATTCGACTTACATCTACATGACCAACAACCTCTACAATTACAGACTCTTGGAGATTAACCATTCATCATCTAAATATTAGTGATTAGCTTTTACATCCTTACAACATGCCTTCTTTATAGGATTTACAGTAGGAAAAACCATAAAGAAAAGGTTCCCAAAAACTTTTATAGATCTACGCAGACCATTGGCTACAAATCTCATAAATCTTGGGATTATGTTACAGTCGAATACCAAGTCGAATTACTTGTTGACTACGAGTCGTCCTTCATTTAGTATTTATTCAATTTCCACATGCTCGTTGTTGACCTATTGTTGGTTGACCTCTTCAAATTTTTTTCTATGTCTTTACCATGTCAAACCACCTCAAACTTTGACTTCGATTTTACCCAGTCGACTCACCTCGACCTTCGACTTGTTGTCGATCCACCATATATATAATGAAATGGTATTGTACATAAATGTGCTTAGTATTAGAATGATAATAAGGGTTGTTTTCCAGAAATATTGTGCTTTGACTGTCGCAACCTATCTTCATAGCTCTCTTCTCAAACCTGATTCTTTAACATATCATTTGCAACCATACTACTTCTTTGCTTCCATGAGTGGTTGCCATGTATTCATCTTTTTTTGTTGACAAGGATATGATCACATGTTTCTTACTCATCCAGTTGATTACTCCACCAATCGTTTTGAACACATATACATTGGTTGACCTCTGTCGATCCAGATCTCCAGCCCAATCAACGTTGACAAAGACATGTACATTTAATTAATTTTTACCTCCATATTTTCCTTGGTGGCATACAACATAATATTTTATGCCACACAATTACTCGAATACTCTTTTGATAGTTGTTCAATGCTCCTTCCTAGGTTTCGACACGTATCTACTCAACACTCCCATTGCATGGGAAATGTCAGGTTGAGTGAATAACATTGCATACATTAGACTACCAACAACACTTGCATAGGGAACACATTCGATGTCCTCTATTTCCTCCTATGTCTTTGGAAACTATTCAACAATTATCCTTTCTCCCACAGGAATTGGCACCTTCACAGGTTTGCAATCCTGCATGTTGAAACATTTCAAAATTGTTTCAATATACTTCATCTGGTTCAACTAGATATTTCTAGCTACTCGATCTCTCTTAATCTCCATTCCCAAAATGAAGTTCATTGCACTAAGATCCTTCATGTCTAACTTGGAGGATAGTTTCTTATTCACCTCATTTATTGCGTCCATGTTGTTTCCAATCAGCAACATGTCGTCGACATACAAAGCTACATATATGAAAAACCCATCATCTTCTTTGGAATATGTGTAGTGATTATCTTTGCTTCTCACAAATACCAAACTAAGGATGTATGTGTCAAAATTTTGGTACCACATCCTTAGTGATTTATTTAAACCATAAAGGGATATTTTCAGTTTACACACCAAATCTTTATTTCCCTTTACTAAAAATCCTTCAGGTTGTTTCATGTAGATTTCCTCTTCTAGGTCCCCATGTAGGAACATTGTCTTCACATCCATCTATTCTATTTCCAAATAAAATGTTGCATCCAAAGACATTATTACTCTAATGGAAGTTAATTTTGCAACAGGGGGGAAAATTTCACCAAAGTCTACTCCTTCGACTTGGGAATATCATTTCGCTACTAGTCGAGATTTGAATTTCTCGACTTGACCTGTTGCATTCATCTTCTTCATGAATACCCATTTTCTACCGATAGGATTTCTTCCACTGGGTAACTTGATTAAGTCCCATGTCTCATTCTTGTGCAAGGATTCCATCTCTTCAACCATGGTGTCCTTCAAGATTTTTCCCTTTGTTGATCTGATTGCCTCCCTGGCTGAATTTTGGTACCACATCCTTAGTGATTGCTTTAAACCATAAAGGGATATTTTCAGTTTGCACACCAAATCTTTATTTCCCTTTACAAAAAATCCTTCATATTGTTTCATGTAGATTTCCTCTTCTAGGTTCCCATGTAGGAACGTTGTCTTCACATCCATCTGTTCTATTTCCAAATCAAATGTTGCATCTAGAGACATTAGTACTCTAATGGAAGTTAATTTTGCAACAGAGGAAAAAACTTCAGCAAAGTTGACTCCTTTGACTTGGGAATATCCTTTCGCTACTATTCAAGCTTTGAAATTCTCGACGTGACCTGTTGCATTCATATTCTTCTTGAATACCCATTTGCTACAGATAGGATTTCTTCCACTAGGTAAATAGATTAAGTCCCATGTCTCATTCTTGTGCAAGGATTCCATCTCTTCAACCATGGTGTCCTTCAAGAGCTTTCCCTATGTTGATCTGACTACCTCCCCGAATGAATTTTGGTACCACATCCTTAGTGATTGATTTAAACCATAAAGGGATATTTTTCAGTTTGCACACCAAATCTTTATTTCCCTTTACTAAAAAAACTTTAGGTTGCTTCATGTAGATTCCTCTTCTAGGTCCCCATTTAGGAACCTTGTCTTCACATCCATCTGTTCTATTTCCAAATCAAATGTTGCATCTAGAGACATTAGTACTCTAATGGAAGTTAATTTTGCAACAGGGGAAAAATTTTCATCAAATTCGACTCCTTCAACTTGGGAATATCCTTTCGCTACTAGTCGAGCTTTAAATTTCTTGACTTGACCTGTTGCATTCATCTTCTTCTTGAATACCCATTTTCTATAGATATTATTTCTTCCACAAGGTAACTTGATTAAGTCACATGTCTCATTCTTGTGCAAGGATTCCATCTCTTCAACCATGATGTCCTTCAATATTTTTCCCTCTATTGAGTCGACTGCCTCCCCGACCAACTTAGGCTCATCGTCGGTGGTAGTTAACACATATGTGGAATGGAATTTGGGTGGAATATACCTTTCGACTGGTTTCCTTACTCTTTCTGACCTCCTTACAATCAGGGTCGGTTGTTCCGCCTCTTCTTCTATTACAGTTGACTCATCTGAATCATCTTCTTCGTTCCTCAGTTCAAACCACACCATCTTAGGATTATTCTCAATCTAAACAATTTCTTTAGGCTTGGACTTACTTATGAATTCTCTAGAGACCACATCTTGACTATACATTGTTTTCCTTGATGCAGGATCCCATAGCTTATATCCTTTCATTCCTTCTTTGTATCCAATGAAAATACATTTCACTTCTTTCTTGTCCAAATTGCTCCTATTTTCCTTGAGAACATGCACAAATGCATCACATACAAATACTTTGAGATGTGAAACTGAAGGATTATTACCCAACCATACCTCATGTGGAGTCGTGTCAACTAGCACC
Organism: Picea engelmannii; assembly: GCA_009831015.1. Taxonomy (NCBI): domain Eukaryota; kingdom Viridiplantae; phylum Streptophyta; class Pinopsida; order Pinales; family Pinaceae; genus Picea; species Picea engelmannii. The sequence continues at coordinate 83,502 of ML794915.1, read as the reverse complement.
GATGAAGGAGACATATTCAATAGATATTTTGCAGTGTCGACTGCCTCCACCCAGAATTCATGTGTGAGACCAACACCAATGAGCATGCTCCTTTCCTTGTCCATCAACGTTTTGTTCATTCTCTCAACAACTCCATTTTGTTGTGGGGTATATGGTGTGGTATTTTGGTTTTCTATGCCACACTGCTTGTAGAACTAGTCAAATTCTTTTCCATAGAATTCGCCACCATTTTTAGTTATCAACGCCTTAATATTCTTATCTGTTTGATTTTCTACAAGATATTTAAACTTTTGAATTTATCGAAAACCTTTGATTTCTTCCTCAAGAATATGTCCATGTCTTCCTGGAGAAATCATCTATGAAGGAGACATAATACAAGGATCCGCCAAGTGAAGGCACTAAAATAGCGCCAAACACATCACTATGAACCAACTCTAGAATCTCATTTTCCCTTGTCGCTCCAAATCGGAACCTTGCCCAACTTTGTTTTCCATATAGACAATGCTCAAAAAAATTGACTTCTAAATTACATTTAGGAAATTCTTCAACCATACCTTTGTTATGCATAGCTTGAAGTCATTTTTCTCCAATGTGTCCCATCCTCTCATGCCATAGCATGGTTGGGTCAACTTTATGATGACTTGTCGAGTCAATTTGAATCGACTCAACCCAAGTTGAGTCAATTTGAGTCAACTTCAGGAACAGTGATGTTGTTGCATCCATTCGAGTCGACACTCCGTAGTAACTTGTATAGGGTTCCAATCTAAGCTCCTTTCATTAATACCATCGCACCTCTAACTATCTTGCATGAATCCTTCTAAAATAGAGTGTGCACCTCTGTATCACTCATCTTCCTGACATATATCAGGTTTCTTACCAAAGTTGTAATGTGTAGCACACTTGGAAGGGTTCTACTCCTCCCATCCTGCAGTATCAGTTGAACTCTTACTCGTCTAACAATTTTGGTTATCGATTCGTCCCCCAAGAACACATTTCCTCCTTCATATCATTCATATTCACATAATCATTCTCTATGTGGTATCATATGATAGGATGCTCCTGAGTTTATCAATAAAACATATTGATCTGACTTTGTATTGGTTGATTCCAGGTACACATTGCCTCATCTAGAGTCATCTTTCTCTCAGTCATTTGCTTCTCATTGGATCCTGTATTGACTTCCATTTCCTTTGAATTGCAATTATTTTTGTAATTCCCATCTTTACCGTATTTCCAGCATCTTCTCATCGACTGAACCAGGCATTTAGATTTACCCTTCTACTTATACTTTATATCAGAGAATTTTCCTTTATCGCTGTCAATCGGTCGACCTCTCACCACTAAAGCATCTTTAGTCTATCCTTCCATGTTATTTCTTCTCATTTCTTCTTAAATTAGAGATGCAACCACGTCCTCTAGCACTAATGTGGTTGTATTAATCCCTATAGCCATGAATAAGTTGTCCTAGTAGTATGGAAAAGAACATAATAGGCTAATACATTTCTCCTCCTCGATGATTTTAATATCCATAGAAGATAACTAGATTATAATGGTATTAAACACATTTAAATGCTCAGTCGCTAAATTTACATCACTCATCCTCATAAGATACAGTTTCTTTCTGAGAAACATCTTATTTACTAGATATTTAGATAGGTACAAGATTCTTAACTTTTCCCATAGTTTCTTGGTTGAATCTTCACCTAAGACATTCAACAATACCGAATCTAAAAGACAAAGTTGAATCATTGATCCAGATTATTTTTGGCACGAAATGAGAGCGGAGATATAACACATAAATATTCAGAGATATGAAAGAGAGACAACAATATAACAGAGATATAGTGGAAATATAACAAGATTCATAGAGATACAGTAATACACGATTTCTATTAATGAAATAAATGTACAGAGACTGTAAAAATACAGAGTGAAAGACTCGCTAGAATGGTGGCAGCTTATCTCTGAGAAGAGATGTGACGGCTACTCGCATTCGCAAGAAGATGATTACAATGAGGCTTTGAAGGCCTTTTTACAATAAACGAGAATGCCAAAATTCCTAGACATCCAAAAACCTAACCCTATTAGATGAAGCGCCAAAATTCATGTGGGCCCCGTTTGGGTAAGTGAGTACATCAACTTCCCGGGGTCGTAACTTTTGCATATGATCTCCGTTTTAGGCGTGTGATAGCTCTTTTGAAAGGTGTCATCGAGGAGATTCATTTTGGGGGATTAATCATGACTTTGGATATCATTGAGAACCTCGATCTCGAAAAACCTTCATTTAGGCCCTCAAAATGGCCCCAGAAGTTAAAACCTGCTAAAAATAGTAAATTGCCAAAATTGCTAGAAAACAGTTTTGAGCCAGTCGGAAAAGGTGGGTGGCCACCAATATCCACCTGGATCAATCCTCCCTCCTTAGAAAGAAATGGTATCCATTGCGTTGAGTTCCCAGGGGAGAGGGAAAAGCGTTTGCTAGATCTGCATCTGGGTGAGCTGCTTGTATTGCTAGAGACATCGCACTGCTTGGTTTGTGGAAGTCTATCATGAACCTGTTGAAGTTGAGGTTGTTCAACAAGTTGAGATACATGAGAGGAAGGTGTGCAGAAGGAATTTTTGTGCTTTGTTGCAACCTTGTCGACCTTCTTCTGTTGGATAGAAGGTGCAGGGGGCGAAGCCGTAGTGGTTGCAATGTCCTTTTGTTCCCCTTTCGAACAGATTGTGAAGAAGCTAAATTTTGCAGTATGAGATACTACCTTGCAGCACTTTTTAGGTGGAACAATAGTTGGAACTACCTCTGGTATTCTGTAGAGATGACCCCCCAAAGTAACAATGACACTACGGGGTCGAGACTCATAAACAGCATGGCGCTTCCACATATATGGTTGGCTCAAGAGAACATCACAGACATCCAGTGGGGAAACATCACATAATACCTCATCCTTGAAGGGTTGGATGTCGTATGACAATTGGCATTGCTGGTTGACATGAAGATCTCGCCCTTGGCGAAGCCACCCGATGTTGTATGGCTACGGGTGTGGTGTTGTCGACAATCCCAACTGTTTGACGACCTCTGCTGAGATGAGGTTCTTCTAGCTTCCACTATCAACAATTAAATGTAGCAGGGTCCCCTTCACCCACATCTGTGAATGAAAAAGGCACTCCCCCTCTTCAGGATCTGTTGGTTCTTCTGGTTGAATTGTTGCGATCGCAACAATAGCAGTGGGGTCTGCATCGATGATCTGTCTTTTACCATTATTTTCAGAATCAGATTCTAAATCAAGGTTTGGCTCCTTGTCTTTGATCTCGGCCACCAATGACTTTTTTGAGCGACATTCATCGGTGTTGTGCCAAGGGATTTTGTGGAACTCGCACCATTTTCCGGTGTCCTTCTTTGTCTTCCCGTGACCCTTCTTTTTCTGTGTCTTGGACTGGTTTTCGGGAGACTGTTTGTTAGGGACATCTTTGTCATACTTTGGTTGTTTCAGATTTGTAGACCCGAATTCCCGTTTGTTCTGGTGCTTAAATTTCTTCTCAATTTTAACAGCATATCGATAAGCAACATCGAGTGATGAGATGTCTAGAAAATCCATTTCATTCTGGATGTATCTGTGTAGAGCCCCACGATATTTCAGAACCAAATGTCGCTTGGAGTCTTTGATACCCAACTTGGTGTGCAAGGTATGGAAGTCATTGGTGAACTTTGGAACTGCTTGGCCCCTCTCTTGCTGCAGTGTGGTCCATCTCATGTACCGGTCTTCATAGTTGCCAACAGGGTAATACTGTTCCTTTACCACATCCATAAAAAAATCCCAAGTGGGATCGGCCCCATATATTCCAGACTCCTTTGTGAAAATTTTCTCTCAGTAAGTTTCCCACCAATGTTTGACATGAGGGAGAGATTTAAGGAGTGCGAAGGTGATCTTTTCTTTGTCGAAAAAATTTTGAACAGAGAAATAACCTTCTAGCAGAGTTAACCATTTTTCTAGGGCTTCTGCATCTATCTGTCCTTCAAATACAGGAATATCAAAATTAACTTGTACCTTGAAAGGCGAGGTGCCTCCAAAGTGGTCGCTTGATGAAGATGTGCCTGATGCTATCAGCGGGCGTTTTAGGATGTGGGAAAAATTATCCATCATTTCATCCCTCTGTCGCGTGAGAGCTTTCTCAAGCAACAGATTGATAGGATAGTCTGCTCCGTCGATTTTCTTTTCTTTCGCCATTGAGGGTTTCTTGGGTGTGCGAGAGAGATTGTCTTCAAGAGAGACAAGCTCGAGACCCAACTTGATATACTTGGACCTCGTCGGGGACATGCATTGAAAAAATGATCAAGAGCAGCCTGCTCTAATACCACTGATCCGGATTATTTTCGGCACGAAATGAGAGCGGAGATATAACACATAAATATTCAGAGATATTACAAGAGAGACAACGGTATAACAGTGATATAGCGGAAATATAAAAAGAGTCACAGAGATACAGTGGTACACAATTTCTATTAATGAAATAAATGTATAGAGACTGTAAAAATATAGAGTGAAAGACTCTCTAGAATGGTGGCAGCTTATCTCTGAGAAGAGATGTGACGACTACTCGCATTCGCAAGAAGATGATTACAATGAGGCTCTTAAGGCCTTTTTAAAATAAACGGGAATGCCAAAAGTCCTAGACATCCAAAAACCTAACCCTAGGAGATGAAGCGCCAAAAGTCATGTGGGCCATGTTTGGGTAAGTGAGTACATCAACTTCCCGGGGTCGTAACTTTTGCATACGATCTTCGTTTTAGGCGTGTGATAGCTCGTTTGAAAGGTGTCGTCGAGGAGATTCATTTTGGGGGATAATTCATGCCTTCAGCTATCATTGAGAACCTCGATCTCGAAAAACCTTCATTTAGGCCCTCAAAATGGCCCCGGAAGTTAAAACCTGCTAAAAATAGTAAATTGCCAAAATTGCCAGAAAACAATTTTGAGCCAGTCGAAAAAGGTGGGTGGCCACTGATATCCACCTGTATCAATCATACTCCTTGATATTCTCTCTATTTTCTCCCATTCTTCCATTGACATACCTGTCAACATGGTACCTGGACAAACTACTTCCATTGTTCTCAATCTACAAGGATATCTTCAATTTTAAGATTCCAAAGATCAAAATTCTAGCCATTGAATTTTTCGATCTTTATTCTCAAGTTGTTTTCCTTTATTTAACACAATCTTTAAATATTTCATACTTACGACTCTTACTGAACCTAGAGTTTAGCTCAAATCTAGGGTTGTTAATCCAAGCTCTGATACCACATGTTATTAAATGAGACACACTTCCACACTAAACGTAGCAAAAAAGAGGAAGAAATATATAATCAAGAAAGTAAATGACAAAGAAAACACATAGTACACAGATAGTTTACCCTGGAAACCCAAACTGGGAAAACCATCATTCCTTGAGAATTGTGCTCTCTTGTTGTCTTATTCATTTAGAATAAAAGGTTGCATGTCTAACCTTGGTCCACACCTAAGACACAATCGACATCATACCATATTTCTTACAAAAGAACAAGCATGTAGTCAATTCAACTTACATCTACATGACCAGTAACCTCTACGATTACAGACTCTTGGTGATTATCCATTCATCATCTAAATATTAGTGATTAGATTTTACAGCCTTACAACATGCCTTCTTTATAGGATTTACAATAGGAAAAACCATAAAGAAAAGGTGCCAAAAAATAGTTACAAATCCACGCATATCATTGGCTACAAACCCCGTGAATATTGGGATTTTGTTTCAGTCGAATACCAATTTGGATTACTCGTCGACTACCATTCGACCTTCATTCAGTCTTCAGTCAATTTCCACATGCCCCTTGTCGATAACTTGTCAGTTGACCTCTTTGACTTGTTGTCGATGACTTTACCATGTCGAACCACCTCGACCTTCTACTTCAACTTTACCTGGTCAACTCACCTCGACCTTCGACTTTTTTTCGATCCACCTCGACTTCATCTTTACCTAGTCGAACCACCTCGACCTTCGACTTCTACTGTCAGTTAATCCACCTCGACTGGACTTTCACTGTAAAGAATATAACAAACCAACAAATTTATTATTTAATTTGACATTTGTTTTATAAAGTGGTTGGTTTCATGTTTATTATTGGAAAAAATTGTCCATGCTTATAATAAGTGTTTGGTATAATGTTTGAACATATTAAAAGCATTGTGTTACTAATATTATCGATGTAATGTTCAATATTTTGAAAATCGAGATTCTTGTGACAAGTGACATGTCCACCATCTACTATTTCACCCCACTACAATGTCAAGTCGTTAGTTTGTTACTAAACGAAATAGATCGGAGAGGAAGCATATCGAGAATGGTTGAAACAACCACCTATTCAATTCCCACTGTGTCCTAAGTTACCAATTCAAAACCTTGACAGTAACATTATTTATTCGCATGTTAGGGATGAAGGAAATGATATAGATGATGGTATGGATGATTTCTTGTGGGATACCCAAGCCATGAAGGAAATGTGGTTAGGTGCATTCTATCAAAATGAACTAGGGGATGACGTTGATTTCATATATATCTTCTATGAAATATTGCAATATGCTTCCACCACCCCTCTATTTGGTTGAGTACGGGGGTCTGCAAGGTCTACCCAGCTAGGGAAAACAATATTACTATACAAATTGGAATAAATGTATGGTATGTTAGACGCGTGTTTCTCGACACTTTTGAGGTAACTAACTATTAAGTCTCCTAAATTTTCAAATAATCTTGTCACACGATGAAGGAAGAAAAGGGTTGATTTTATTCATGCTTAATGACAGTGTACGTTTCTATTTCCCACTAATTGCAAGTTACTCAAAGATAAAGTACTTTGAAGTGATAATCTCTTGCCCAATAGTTGTTCAGAGGAAAATCAAATGCTGAAAATGTTGGATGTTAAGTACATATCATACCATGCATGTTCAAATGATTGTATTCTATACAAAAACAAATATGTGAACAAAGAGATATGTCCATAATTTTGGAATGATAGGTACCATAAAACAAAAAACAAGGGTAAGGCACATGGTCCTCCTCATAAGATATTGAGGCAGATGCCTATAATTTCAAGGATTCAAATGCTCTTTCATTGAAAACAGTTAGCCATGTTGTAAGGGTGGCATGCCTCACATAGAAGTGAGTCAGGAGTTATGTAAATCTTAGCAGATTTAATAGCCATGAAGCACATAGAGGATACATGGCTCAATAAATTCAAGGATGAAGTACAGAGCCTCTAATTAAGCATGGATATGGATGGAGTTGACCTATATTCCCTCCAAAACACCAACTATTCTATTTTGGAAAATGGTAGTGATCAACAAAAATGTTGGCTCTTAAAGTCCTAGTTAGAAGACAAGTGAAGAGAATGGATGTCTACCTCCAACCATTGATCGGTGAATTTAAGAAATTATGGGAATGGATACATGGATATTATGTATCAAGACCCATCCCAATGGAGATTTATTTTACGTTGTATGGAATATGTGCATACACCACACATGATTATCCATGACAGGGAGTTTTTTTTTGTAAACATGTTCATTGATTTGTTTATATTTGTAATTTTATTTGGCATACATCGTTTGGTGAAACTATATTTTTGACACTAGCATGTTATGTATACAATAACATCGCAGGTCTTGTAACAAAAGGGTATCATGGATGTAAATTTTGTGGACCTTCTATAAAGGCTAGGAGGTCCAACCACCTATTAAAGTTGGTGTACAATTGTTCGAGTGCATTCCTCCCAAAAGACCACCCTTATAGAAGGGTTGCATCTGCTTCCAATGGTAAACCAGAGAGAACACGGAGACCTAAAATAATGACACTAGTATATTGGAATATGGCATATGACATAGAGAAGGATAAGGAAATGGCATAATTTTTTTATTTGTATGGGGAACCCATATTCGATGATCCTAAATTTTTTGACACCTATGCTGAAAAAATTCCTATTGGGATGAAAAGGAAATCTGTGTTTTATGAGCTTCCATATTGGGAGCATATTAAGATTGGCCACTTACTAGATCCCATGCATATATTCAAAATGTTTCATATTCTTTATGGAGGCACATATCATGGAATAAAAGAAACACATTGACTATCAGGAGAGATCTTATTGCTTCAAATACTAAAAAGAGACATTGGGCAAGAAAAAAAACTAGAGGAGAGGCTAGTCCCTTTTGGCCTTTCAAAGAAGGTGATGCCTCATGGATTTTGAAGAAATATTATATTTCTATGGCGAAGGATGTTATATTGGTTGTGAAGGCACCCTCTTTATATGGTTCGACTCTACAACTCATTGTAGAAGGGAATTTGTCGGGGTTGAAATCATATGACCATCTAAACCTTCTAAGGGTATGTATGTTGAATACATGATTCTTCCTCTATACTGACATCGGTAAAAATATGTTATGCACTAACAATTTTATGGAAATTAATGATGTGTGTGTCTATTTTGTAGTGTCATTATCCTTTTCTCATGCATGGTTGTGTGAACCATGACTTCCACTAGGACTTGTGATGTGCCATATCGAAATTATTCGCATATGTACATTAGATCATATCAAGGGAGATTCATATGGCTAGAATACTATGGTGGTCTCGAGATATAGCTGAAATTGTTTGTATATTTGAGAAGAAATTTCCCACAATTTTTATGGAATTTCAAGTGCATGTTCTAATTCACCTACCTGATGAGGTTGAATTAGTTAGGGTACTCTCATTTTGTTGTAATTTCTTCTTAGAGAGGTACATGAAAAAATTGAAGGAGTTTGTTCGACAGGGAAAAACCAGAGGGCTCTATGGCACAGGTGTTACTGAAATACTCCCTTGCGGACATGTGAACTTTCCCTTGGAGTACAAACCCCTCTACCAAGATAGAAAACTACCTTTGGACACTAACATTCCTATAGATTAATTTTATCCATCGAAAAAGAGATAAGGAGGGAAAGTATGATGTACCTCACTTTCGATGTTTTTCCAAGCTTCTCCAATCTGTGAGTTTTGAACAATACCTACAATGGACAACAAGAGACAAACAACTATCTCCTACTCTAATGGATTAGACAAAATCAATCGATCTATGAAGATTAAGACAAGCATAGACAAGTACATGTAAAAACATACTAGATGGAAATAGGCCAAGTATATTAATGAAAACTTCAAAAGGAAACTTACAATATTCAGATGATGTTGCAGCAACCTCTCCAAGTCCTCCTCGTCCAACCCTTGCTTGAAAGATCCATAATCAAAATAACAATGCATTGTTGATTTTTTCCTTCTTGTTCACCATTAGAATTCCTTCATTTATAGGCTTTGAGAGGCTCAACCACCTTGGGTATATTTGGAATTAGTTGAGGATATGGCTCCTATAGTTGTGATATCTCCCTTAGATGCATCCTAGGGGTTATATTCGAGCCAAACCAACTCGATCCATCCATAGTTGTCTTTAGAAGAAAATGGGATTTTTTGCAATATTTTCTCAACCAAATCGACGCTCCCTTAGACTGAGAAACAGATCACTACAATGCTCCCTATGAGATGGGAAAGGAGTTCTAGTGCTTTTTATATATGATAAGGGGAGCATTGATCTTCCCAAAAGTTGTCAAGATGAACAATTCTCATAGAAAAACATTTGTTTCCGCTGTCAGATGATGGGGCTTATTCTTCTAACATGTTTTAGGGGTTGTGTCAAGTGTTTTCATGGTGTCTCTCACGATGCGAGACTTATGGAAAGAGAATGCGACACTTATGACAATTGAGTCAAAAGTGTGACACTTACAACAATGAGAATGTGACATTATCGAAGTGAGCAATTTTGATGTGTAACAACATGGGTACACAATATACAATTCATTCTATTATGCCATTGAGTACATCAAGAAAATTGATGACACAATAGGGGAAGTGTTTTGGATGACCATCAATATGAGGACAAAAAGGAAGGGAAGCTACTCCAAATGAATGGAAAAAGGTGCTTGATAAAGAGTAAGTCAATTATATTTTCTCAATTTAGTACATAGAAATTGTTTGCATTGAAGATGATAATATATATTTCATTCCATGGTATTTGTTTTGAATTTTTTTATATATTGGTGAATTTAGAAATTGATTCCATCAATAAATTTATTCTTTAAGTTGATAATATATATTTGATGTCATGCTATTCATTTTCAATTTTTGTATAGATCAATGAATCTAGAAATAGATGCCATCAATAAAAAAAAAAAATTACAACGCGAAGGAAATGTGACCATGGGTCATGTTGTATGAAGAGAAAAGAAGGAAATGGGACAATAAAATGAAAGCATCCAAATGGTTGAATGGTAAAAGCATGCCTTATCATGATCATTTAAAAGAAAATATTCCAAAAATGTGTCCCAATAGTTAGGTGGCTAACCAGATACAAGATCAATATGCAGTGTCCGGTCGTAACCCAGGTGGAGAATATTTAGATGCATTAAACATAGGGATTGGGTGCAACAACATTGTAATAATCTCTCTAAGTACTGCATTCTATTTATAATATTTCACATTTAAATTGTAACGTGTATTATGTTTTTATTAATTCTCCAGTTATTAGACACATGACATTGTCCTTTGTTAGCATTTTTGCAGGTGAATTTGTTCCCATATATGTGGAACTATGGACATCATTTTCATAGTGAGTATGTTGATGATGGACACATCACACAAGATTGTGGAGTGAAGGTCGATTTTGACCAATCTATTCATGCTAGCCACCATGATCAAAACCTAATAGAGGGAAAGTTAGGTTACATTGGAAAGATACAAGAGAACATGCAAGTGGACTTCTCATCGTTTCAATGTGTGTGTTTTTGTTTGCAAGTGGTGGGATACCTTTGACTGGAGAAATGTAAAGGAAGATCATGATATTGGGCTAATATGTATTAAATTTTAAAAAATGTGGGTAGAAAGTAAGGAGCCTTATGTTTTCCCAAAACATTGCAACCAAGTGTTTTTTTATGTAGATGTGTTGGATGGGGATTGGTGGTTCGTACTGAGACATGATATGATATATAAGCATATTTTTTAGAACAATAATGTTACAATGCCAAGCGAGGATGATAACCAGGGTGATGGCAATGAAGAGTGATTTGTTTGGACATTTATATTGTGAATGTGCCATTTTATTATGGGTATCTATAATGGACAATTATGTTTTTTTCTTCATTTTATAATTATGTTGGATATGAAAATTTAACAACCATTTATAACCACCATATTGAAAATACATTAAATAGTACAAGCATAAGATGTGGCTTTGATATATTATTATTGTCATATTTTTTGTTTATTATGGAAAATTTATGTTGTATTGTATTAAAATATGTTTATGTTAACCTTTGAATTACTGAGCATTAATTGAGATATTATGGCGCAAACGCCCCCCTGCCTTAGCAGATTCTGCACAACCTCTCGATCTAAGGATTGTTCAGAAACTGCTCTAAGATGAAGCAGCTCCTTTGAGTCCCTATCGGACCCTCAAAATTTCTTGATCCACAGGTCCTTCAACTCTCCCTATGGCCTCTGTATACGTCTGTGGACCTTTTCCCCAAAAACAGAATTTTGGGTCCCAGGACTCCTTGAGTCCTGATGTCGAGAGTCCTTGACTCCTCAATCTCCCAATCTTCGAAATGTCGACTTGCCGAATTGGCTTCACTCGAGTTTAGTCCCCTAGGATATACCCTTAGTCCATATGACCACCCCTCATATGACCGCAATACTCTTGGGGTTCATCGACGCAAAGCGCTCGGCTTCTTGTCCTCAAGACTTCTGAAAAGACGATTTTCAGAATGCCAAAAATACCTGTGTCCCGGCTTCCTCCTCCTTTCACGATTTTGGGTTTTTCGATGTCGAAATGCTCCGACCTTATGTCTACAGGATCCCTGGAATGCCGAAATATGAAATATCGAAGTCAAGTGTGGCCACGGCCTCACTCTCCTATATGTCGCATTTCACGATTTCAGAATTCTAATTGTCGAAATGCTCAATCCTTTGTCTTCGAAACTCCCAAAGTTTCAAACTCTGAAATGACCAAAAATACATCAGATCTCCGCGACCCATGATTTTCCTTAGCAGCTTCAGGTTTTCACGTTTCGGGCTTTCCTAATGCAAGGCTCTTCTTCCTGTCCCTACTCTCTAGACTTCCCAGTATCCGAAATATCGAAGTATCGATACATCGTTTTCACTCTTAGCTGAGATCAATGGCTATGATCCACTCTCAAATCAATGACCTTGATCCTTTCAGGATATCCATTCCTAAGAGCCTGGATCCTATGTCCTTAGGATTTTTGAAATCCCGATATCCGATATGCCGAAATTTGGCTCTTGCCCTCATGACCCGGCAATGCTCCTTCTCCGCCTTCGGGAATTTGTGTTTCAGAATTTCGTGACTCTCAGCGCATTAAATCTTCATTGTCCTCTGAACCTCCAAACTTTCAAATTTTTGAAATCCCCAATCCCAATGCTTCCACCTTCTCGGGACTTTTTCGAATTTCTCTGCTCTACGTGGGAGGATTAAACCCCATGCTTCTTTCGACAGACCGGACGGATATTGGTTGTCTGAGCAAGATCTGACAGTCTATATCTTCTCTTCCCTGTGCACTCTTCTGCTGCTACCTGGATGTGAAAACTTCAACGATCCAGATCTCGCTTCTCTAGCTTAGATCCAACGGTGGATGTAGCTCCCTCTTGAGCTAGTGCTTCTTCCTTGTGAGCCTTTGTTTCTTCCAAATCCTTGGAAGAATTTGAACTTACCAAAGGTATCGGCCTTTGTCTCCGCTACGAATCCTGTACTCACAGCTTTTGTTTGCGTCTTTGAAAACGCTTTCCCTCCTGAGCTTCCTTGAACTCAGACTTCTCAAAGGGTCTTCCCTTCAGCCTCTGCAACCTCTCATCTATGGTCTAGTCATGAAAGCGCTCTTCCTTCTGATCTTCTTTGTTACTCAGACATCTAGGGGATTAACCCTTTTTCCTTCTCCCTCAGATGAAGAATATGATGCCTTCTTGGCAGTCTCTTGCTCAAGAAACTCCTTGCTAAGCCTGCAGGGTGTTCAACAACCCTATGAAGGCCCTGTTCCTTGGACACTTCTTTCCATTCCAGAACTCAAAATATTCCTTTCTATGCACTCCTGCACCAACTCAATGCCCTCCTGGAAGAGTCCCCCCAGAGTCTTCAGTAACTATGTCTTCTCACTAAACTCAAGATAGAGTTCTTCTCATGTGAACTCTATGCACTTGCTCAAATTTCCTCCATGACAGAGCTCTACAAAACCTACAGTGGTTCTGTATTCCTCTCTGATCTCAACCAGAGTCCTCCTGTGCACTATATGCACTTTCTCAATGCCCTCCTAATAGAACTTCCACATAATCCTTCAGTGATTCTATCTTCTCTCTGTGATTTCTATGCACGTGCTCAAATGCCCTCTTGGTAAATCTCTCACAAAATTCCTCAGAATTTATGTTTGTCCTGTGCTCACTTCTGCACAATCCTACCTCCAAGGTGTTCAGCAACCTTGAGGATTCTCCCCTGAGTCCAAGACTTTATCTGGTGCACCTTCCTGGCGCATCTTTGTCCAAATTCCGCAGAATTGGAAGTGCCCTCTATGCACTAGCTTTCAGAAACTGCAGTATTCTGTCACACCCTCTTGGCATGAAGCCTCAAAGATCCCCAAACCTGAAATCAAAGAAACCCCAGATAGAAGAACCTATATGTTCTCACAAATGCATACCTAACATACATCTACAGCATATCATCAATACACACATGAAGACATTCATTATACACAGAATAACATGCAGGAAAAAATTATTTTTTTGTATTAATGTAAAATGCCTCGTTTACAATGTGTTTGAGCTCGGACTGCAACAGAGTCTCGGCTCTCCTTCTCTCTTCTCTACTCTAACTCCTGCACAAAATAATATCCAAGATCTTTTACATGAGGGGGCTCTTCGATCTCTTCCCTCCATGCTACCTACCCTATTCAATTACATTGAATTCATAATTAAATGGTTGTCTAGTCTAAATTGGATCTAGATCCCAGCCTTACAACCATTAAAGGCTATCTACATCTAAAGCCTATGTATAGGCATGGCCTTTTGGCTCTAACAGCCTTACAAATATTAAATTCCCTTAATTCAAATTCAAAATATGAGAGGGTTGGCGCCTCTCTTCCTTGAATGCGTTGAGTGGGCTGGCTAGCTGGTGCATAGCTAGCTTGGGAGCGATGCTCCTACATCATACTCCTCTACTACAAAAATTCATGAGCTCTCCACCCTAGCTGTTAAATCCACTTGGATCCCAAACAACTCTTTGGAGTTGTTCCTCTGCTCCATCTCTCTATCGTTGTTGTTGCTTCCATTGCTCTGTTGCTATTGTTGTTGTCTCCCTTCTGCTCATCTTCTTCTTGTTGGCAGTCTCTTTTTTTTACTTCAACATCAGCTTCCTGATCTGCTCAATCTCCTTGTCCAGCTGCTCCAATGGTTGTCTCTGTCCTTTCAATCTGCTCCACTACAATTCCTCTTTGCAAATGGGTAGATCAAATAGATCTCCCATGTTGTCTTCTTCATCTCCTATGGCCTTATCTTGCCACTCTGCTGCAGAATTTAGCTCTGCAGTATTATCCTCTTGGTTGATCTTCTGTTCATCTTCTCCTTGTGGTAGTTCTATTGCTGCCATTTCTGTTGCTATTATGTCTCCAGCTTCCTCCAGCTGCTCCTCAGACTGGAATTTTCCCTCTGTCTCCAACCTAATCTATTGGATGTGCATGCCTTACACTATCACCCTCTTCTCCAGGGCTTCTAATTTCTCACATAGATCAGAAAATTCCATGATGTCTGCTTCCTCCTCTGTTTTTTCTGCTGCAAGCTTCAGTGCTACAGTCATTTCATCTTCCTGGCTAAAAAATTTGAGTCATTCCTCAAAATGTTCTTCTTCTTCTGCTGCTTGGGCAGCCTCTAACATCTGCTCCAATGCTTTGATAGTCACAACTAGTTGTCCTTCTATTGTTTCATCATCAACACATGCTCTCGCCTTAAATGGAATATGTGGAAGGAATATTTCAATTCCTCCAATGGTCAGAATGCTCTTCTTATCCTCCTGTTGGATGGTGCAAGTTTTTAACTTGTCATCATCTTCATTCACATGGCCTATAAAACCACCTGAATCTTCACTTTTCAGCACTCCTTGCTGATATGAACTCACTCTTGAGTTCATGAGACTCTCACATGGCCTCATTTTCTCTCCCTTTCCCGCCTGGTAATATGGGATTCCTTCCCTACCCTCCTGGTAGTCTATGAGATCCTTCGATCCCATCTCACGGCCCATCTGGAAATCTGTATTTCCCTCTCTGAACACATGGCAGTCTCTGAGATCTTCAGTCAATCTTTGTTCATCCTTAATGTCACTGAGATATCTCCCAGCCTCTGGTTCACATACCTGAACCATCTCATCTTCATCATTCCTAAGGCTTTCAACATGCCTCAGCCATCCTCTTATCAACCTCCACTGTCTTTTGACCACCAATTCCTTGACTGGCCACTTTGCTTTTGTCTTCATGGGCCATTCATATACCCATCTTGACCTAGCATTTTGCTACATCTATAATGCCAGAATTTCCATCCTCGCTCCGATCTCGGTGAGTTCTTTGTCTCTCATAGCGTTTTCCTGCTGTTGGTGGTTATTCTTTCCACTACGTGCTTGGCCTTCAGTAGCCATCTCGCTGCCTTCTATCTGCCTTCGTGGAAATCCTATTGTTGTCACTCTGCAACTATGAGTTCTTCCAACTTTCTCATACAACCCTCTGACTGTCTTTCTGACAGTTGCGTACCTACAAACAATCACCACAGAGTTCCAGTACTCTACCTTCCTCTGCCTATTTCTGCAAGCTACCTCTGATACCAAAATGATGTGTGCCATAGTTTTTCCTTCCTACTCTCTCTACCTGAAATATACAAAAATATTCAAGCTTCGATACCACACTTGGCGTAGACGCCCCCCTGCCTTAGCAGGTTCTACGCAACCTCCCAATCTAAGGATCATTCAGAAACCCCTATGAGTCGAAGCGGCTCCTTCGAGTCCCCATTAGACCCTCAAAATTTCTTGATCCATAGGTCCTTAAACTCTCCCCACAGCCTCTGTATACATCCATGGACCTTTTCCCCAAAAACAGAATTTCGGGTTATGGGACTCCTTGAGTCTTGATGTCGAGAGTCCTTGACTCCTCGATCTCCCAGTCTCCGAAATGCCAATTTGCTGAATTGGCTTCACTCAAGGTTAGTCCCCTGGGATATACCCTTAGTCCATATGACCACCCCTCATATGACCAAAGTCCTCTTGGGGTTCATCGATGCAAATCGCCCGGCTTCCTGTCCTCAAGACTTTTGAAAAGCCAATTTCTGGAATGCCGAAAATACTTGTGTCCCGGATTCCTCCTCCTTTCGCGATTTTTGGTTTTTTGATGTCAAAATGCTCTGACCTTATGTCTACAGGATCCCCAAAATGCCTAAATCTGAAATATCGAATTCAAGTATGGCCACAGCCTCACTCTCCTCTAGGTTGTATTTCGCGATTTCAGAGTTATAATTGTCGAAATGCTCGATCCTTTGTCTTCAGAACTCCCGAAGTTTTGAACTCTGAAATGACCATGAATACCTCAAATCTCCATGACCCATGCTTTTCCTGAGCAGCTTCGGGTTTTCGTGTTTCGGGCTTTCTTGATGCAAGTCTCTTCTTCCTGTCCTTTCTCTCTAGACTTCCCGGTATCCGAAATATTGAAGTACCAATACAACATTTTCACTAATGGTTGAGATCAACGGCTATGATCCACTCTCAAATCAATGACCTTGATCCTTTATGGATCTTCGTTCCTAAGAGCCCGGATCCTATGTCCTCAAGATTTTCGAAATCCCGATATTCGGTATGCCTAAATCTGGCTCTTTCCCTCATGACTCAACAATGATCCTTCTCCACCTTTGGGAATTCATGTTTCAGAATTCTGCGACTCTCAATGCATCAAATCTTCACTGTCCTCTGAACCTTCGAACTTCCGAAGTTCCAAAATCCGCAATTCCAATGCTTCCGCCATGTCGGGACTTTTCTGGATTTCTCTGCTCTGCGCGCGAGGATTAAACCCCATGCTTCTTTTGATAGACCCAATGGCTATCGGTTATCTGAGAAAGATCTGACAGCCTAGATATTCTCTTCCCTGTGCACTCTTCTGCTGCTACCTAGACATGAAAACTTCGATGATCCAGATCTCGCTTCTCCAACTCTGATCCAATGGTAGCTATAGCTCCCTCCTGAGCTAGTGCTTCTTCCTTGTGAGCCTCCATTTCTTCCCAATCCTTGGAAGAATTTGAACTTACCAAAGGTCTCAGCCTTTGTCTCTGCTATGAAGCCTATCCTCACAACTTTTGTCTGCGTCTTTGAAAATGCTTTCCCTCTTGAGCTTCCTCGAACTCAGACTTTTCAAAGGGTCTTCCCTTCGGCCTCTGCAACCTCTCAGCTATGGTCTGCACATGAAAGCACTCTTCCTTCTCATCTTCTTTGTTACTCAGACATCTAGGGGATTAACCCTTTTTCCTTCTCCCTCGGATGAAGAATATGATGGCTTCTTGGCGGTCTCTTGCTCAAGAAACTCCTTGCTGAGCCTGCAGGGTGTTCAAAGGTCATGTTACTTGGACACTTCTTGTCATTCCAGAACTCAAAAGAGTCCTTTTTGTGCAATCCTACACCAACTCAATGCCCTCTTGGAAGATTCCCCCCAGAGTCTTCAGTAACTCTGTCTTCTTACTGAACTCAAGATAGAGTTCTTCTCTTGTGCACTCTATGCACTTGCTCAAATGTCCTCCATGACAAAGCTCTACAAAACCTGCAGTGGTTCTATCTTCCTCTATGAACTCAACCAGAGTCCTCCTGTGCACTATCTGCACTTTCTCAATACCTTCCTGACAGAACTTCCACATAATCCTTCAGTGATTCTATCTTCTCTCTGTGCTTTCTATGCACCTGCTCAAATGCCCTCTTGGTAGAGCTCTCACGGAATTCCTCAAAATTTATGTTTGTCCTATGCTTGCTTATGCACAGTCCTACCTCCAAGGTGTTCAACAACCTTGAGGATTCTCCCCTGAGTCTAAGACTTCAACTGGTGAACCCTCCTAGCGCATCTTTGTCCAAATTCCAAAGAATTGGAAGTGCCCTCTATGCACTCGCTTTCAGAACCCACAGTGTTTTGTCACACCCTCTTGGCATGAAGCCTCAAAGATCCACAAACCTGAAATCAAAGAACCCCCAGATAGAAGAACCTATATGTTCCCGCAAATGCATATCTAACATACATCTATAGCATATCATATATACACACATGAAGACATTCATCATACATAGAATAACATGCAGGAAAAACTATTTTTTTGTATTAATGTAAAATGCCTCTTTTACAATGTGTTTGAGCTTGGACTGCAACAGAGTCTTGGCTCTCCTTCTCTCTTCTCTACTCTAACTCTTGCACAAAATAATATCCAAGATCTTTTACATGAGGGGGCTCTTTGATCTCTTCCCTCCAAGCTACCTACCCTATTCAATTACATTGAATTCATAATTAAATGGTTGTCTAGTCCAGATTGGATCTAGATCCCAGCCTTACAGCCATTAAATACTATCTACATCTAAAGCCTTCGTATAGGCACGGCCTTTTGGCTCTAACAGCCTTACAAATATTAAATTCCCTTAATTCAAATTCAAAATATAAGAGGGTTGGCGCCTCTCTTCCTTGAATGCACTGAGTGGGTTGGCTGGATGAAGCATAGTTGGCTTGGGAGCGATGCTCCTGCATCATATTACAAAGTTGGTAATGTGCAATACTAAAGATTTATTTTAAATTATATTTTATTTAACAAAAAATAAGATATTAAAAAATATTAAAACCTCGAAATTTTTATTATTTGTAAAAATCAAAATTCAAATAAATATATGCTTACTTTGATGGATCTTCTAAGGACAATTCCAACAAAATAACTTTGTGCAACATCTATGAGTTTTGGAATCATACTTAGGGTGTTGGCATTACCAAATTTGGTGGCATTCCCCACCTTAACTAATGCAGCTATCATGGCCTTCACCTATTCCACTCCATCATTTAGTTTTATAATCATATAAACTTGTATTAATCATTCTTGTTACATTCTCCTTAAATAAGTTTCAATATAGGAAGGACATGGAAACTCTAAAAGAGTCTTTTTCTAGAGTCTAGTCATAATTCAGGAAAATTTTAGTGATCCCTACTTATCTAAAAGTATTGAAACCTCAGTCAATTTTACTAATTCTTAAAATACTATTTATAAAATGTTGGTTGATATTATTTTTCAATAGAAGATTCATAAAGTTTGTGTTAGAGTAAAAAATTGTAAAACCATTTCATCGAAAGTGTATAGATCAAAATGTATATTATTATTCTCTATATTTAGTATTTTAAAGTTAATTGAATAAGTTTCATATATTATAATAGTTGGATAATATAAATTAATAAAATCTTAATAAAATATTATTATATTACAACTTTGTCTTCTAATCTTTGAATATAAAAAAATGAAAAAAATAGCATTATTATTACATCATCATCATTATTATTAGTGAATAATTATGTTATAATTTTATTATTATTATATATGAAAAAGACATAAATATTCAAATCACAATCATTTCACTCATCATATTTAAGTATTTTTGTTTCTAAACACGTTAATCAACATATTGTATCTTGTTGGACAACAAACAATTCACCTTGAAGAACAGTTAAACATTATATGGCATTAATGGTTATAAATTTTTGCAATCACAATCCAAATTAAACGCTTTCATAAAATTAAAGTTAAACATTATATGGCAACTGTAAATTTAAATGAGTGATACATATCAAATTTCACTTAAAAATAGAGAAATCATTAACGATGTTCATCATTAGCATACTTATAATACATTTTATAAATCAAACAAAAACAACAACCCCAACATTATATGAAAAACATAATATTAATGAGTGATATACATATGAATATACATGTCAAACATACATCTCAACAAAATATGCAATAAACATGTCCTATATAGATCTCAAGTCAAATATAAAACAATCAATATACATGTCAATCTTCATTATTTATAATATAATATACATATAGGATATCGCGGTGTGATATCCTTGAACTATTCAAAAAATAAATATTTCCAAAGTTGAGTTTAAAAAAAAAAATCCATTTATGGAAATTCGAATTCAAATTTATTGAAGTATGAAATTATTATTTTTATGACTGTTGGACAAACATTTGACTTGCCAATTGTCCTCTTTTGATGGACACATGTATGAGACAAACATTTTTAATAAATTAAAAGTTGGAATACAAATGGAACAACCAGGTTAAAAATAGTTGACTATGACTCCATGAGTGGGGAACGGGTTCGCGTTAACTTAGAGTTGAATTTTACAAGTGTCAGAAGTTGATTTGTATCACTAGCAGCCCTAAAAAACAAGGATTTGTAAAGCTACAAATTTCCCAAGGAGGGAAAGGAATGGAAATTCCTAGGCATGAGATAAATACAACATATGTGGGAGGTAGGATGTTTCTTAGTATGTTGGGAAAGAGAATTGTTTTTGCTATCATGAGCACATCTAGTGTTAGGAAAAACATTTTCTAAACCGTTGAAGGTGAACAGTGGATAAGGAGTGTTACTCGGTTTTCCCTTATGGAGTCATGGTTAGGCTAGGGGGTGATTAGGACAAGTGATCGTGGTTGTTATTTTTCTATGGTTGGGAGGAACGTTGTTGTTCCATTTTTTTCCCAACATGAATATTCAGATATGTATCTCAACTATGTACTTTTATTTTTAGTGTTATGTGGTTGATGTTGTATGGTGGATGTTATATATATATATATATATATATATATATATATATATATCAGACTCTAGTTAAGTGGACTGCATAGCCATGATGAATTTGTGGCTTGCCACTGACTATAAATACCCGTTAGTGTTGGTTTCTCTGAAGTGTTATAGTTTAATATATATATATATATATATATATATAGAGAGAGAGAGAGAGAGAGAGAGAGAGAGAGAGAGAGAGAGAATATACTTATTTCATTTCTTACTGTTCAATTATTGTACACAATCAAGCTACTTCAGAAAGAAAACAAGTATAAATAGACAACAACGAAGCTCCTACTATCATGTTGAGTATAGGTAGAAACGAATTAAAATTCCCATAAAACATTATTTTATCTATATTCGCAGAAAGACATATGATACAGTAGATCTCATAATATTATGACAAAAATACAATTATACAATCAATAGGTCGTTGACCAAAAATAGTACAATTGGGTTTTCCTTAGACCCAAGAACTCTATAGCTAGTTTAAATAGAATTTTAAAGAGTCTACATCAAATTGTTTGTAACATAAGAGAGTAAGTGCATGGACTGGTGGAAGGAAGCCATGGAACCTGAATACCTTTTGGTTGTAGGACACCTCTTTTGCCAAGTTGAATTGATGTTTTCAACCTACAAGGGGGAAAGGCTAAAGTGTTAATATCAATACTAGATTTCAATTAACTACAAGAATGAGATAATAAAAATAAGTTGAATGCATAACTTATCTTGGATCCAGATTGAATTTCATATTAGCTTTGTGTGCCCTCGTGAAATAATCGATCCATGAATCATGGGGGAGGAACGGGCTCATAATCATCTGATGGGTTCCCTAGCAAGAAAAAGAGACCCATCATCAAAATATATCTATGCACAAATTCACTTATGATTTAAAGAGAGAAAAACAAATATTAATAAAGGTTTGTTAGTTTCGTAAATCTTGTACATGTTCTCTAACAAATTTAGAATATAAAATACAAAGAGTAGTTATAAAGGAATTTTCAGAATGTAGTCAAAGAGAAGAAACCTTGCAAATGAATAATTAGAAAAGAGGTAGCGACAGTAAGTTTATTTATATCATACAAAGGCTAAAACGATCAAATATTATCATTGAACTAATATATATTACAGTCTAATCATTGAAAGAATTACTTGGAAGTAATTACCAAAATTCTTTCCAGGGGACAAATGATGGAGGGATTTTTACTGAAACGAAATTAGAACCAAATCAAAGTTAGTAAATGAGACATAACTACCATTATTTCCTCTTATTACACTGATGCAATTCCCCTTCGGAATTTAAATACCGATGAGTGTTTACAGAGAAGTAATCTTACAGTAAATGATTCTAACAAAGGTAAATAATTGCAGTAAGAAAATTGTTAATCAAGAAGTATTTACATAGGTGCAAAGGGATGCGATATCGGTACATTTAGTTATTCTGGTAAAAACCTAATTATTTTTTTAAATTTATAAACGCACTCAAAACCTATGCAAAACCCTTTCATTGTGCATACAACAAGAGGATGTTATGAATGATTGCAGGTATGGTACAACAAGAAGTAATGAGAAGACCCTTTAATACAAAGTATTCAATTCAAGTTCCAGTCTTATGGAAACACTTATACAAGGAATATATAGTTATGCAGATAGAATCTCGAGTTAGAAGAATCGAAAATATACAAGGAAGAATTTATAGAGACAACATTTAAAACAAAGACCGAGTTATACCTTTTTACATGGACAAGATTCTGAGTTGGAGAAATTTTTACTCAATAAATATCTATAAAGAACAGATAATAGCACTATAAGGAAGAAGTAATGTATTAAAATCTCTATACAAAACAGACAGAGTTGGAATATAAGGTAGTTACGGAAGAAAAACTAACAAGACTAAAATGAACTTTATTACAAACAGCGTTAGCGTCGAGGGTTACATACTAGAAACAACATAAAACACCATAACCCTACTCCATAGGAGAATAGTTACAACCTTGTAATCAAGAGAATTCAGAATGGAACTTCAATATGGGAAAGAAGAAACCGTATGCAAGGATTTGAGGGCAGATGAACACTCACTCATAGTCTCTCCTCCATACTCAGAACCTCCCTACCAAGGGCCGCAGAGTTACCTTTATCCTTGTTTAAACTTATTTCGAAAGCGATAAAAACTAAAGGGTCCAGTTAACCATAAGAATTACAGTGGAACCCTGGCCCTGGGGATTTTTTGAACTTGGAAGAACCCAGAAGGGCATGAGGTATGCGATTTAAAGCTTAACAGAGGAAAGAAAAACACAGTACCTTTATCTCTTTGAACCCAAACCCAGTTTGATAAAGTATAAAGGGATAACAGTATAGGTAAGCAAAGTATTTTATTATAGTGGGAATCCTATCCTTGGGTTCGAACCTGGAAATGAACGCATACAGAGGCACATGGAAGAATGTGGTTTCAACCTTAAACCAAGAAAACCTAGCACAAGAAATTCAATGTGAAAACCCATAGAGAACACATCACACCAGAGATATCCTCAATACAAATTACATAACACACAAAAAACTTACCTGTTCATATGAAAACCCCGTGAGCATGTTGTTGCCTCCATCCTCACCAGAGATGAACACCACCAGAGTCATCGGTCACAAGGAGTAGCACAGTGAGGAGGAAAATGCAAAGGAGACCAAAAGCTCGACTACGAGGAGCATAATGGCATCTTGATCCTTTCGTCTGTGGGTAAGAACAACAAGTACGCCCCCACCCCACTTCTAGGTGAATTCGACTAAAGTGGAGAAATCACATTGGGAGGTTTCCTAGAGTGTCAATGTAGGTAATTACTCCATTAATGGACCTTCCATAACTTAAATGCCGACAGGATTTCACGACCGAGGTTCAGGTGTGACTTGGAATCCACCTCACTATGTTAAATAACCACTTTAATATTATTTTTGTATGTGTATAACCTAGTTCGGGTGAATAGAGGGTTAGCATATGCGTATGGTTGTAACCTTGTGGTTAGTAGGATTAACGCATGCCTAATTTTGTAATATAGTTACATTAGTATATAGTGTTGGATTTCATAGGTATGATTATAATCCTAGTGCATATACTATGGACTTTGATAATCATGTATCCTAGTTTATAACAATGCAAATAATGGAATTACTTTAATACATTGGAATTGTATCATAGCTTCTAGTCATATAGGTTATGAGCTAATCTTCCAAACACCATGGAATAATGTAATAGAATATAACAGTGAGTTATGTTTTGGTTTTTAACTCTCTTTTTTTGGATGGATATTTGAGTGGAGTAAAATTTATATGTGCACAAGAATGAGATACTTTTATAAGGAGATATCTTCTTGTGTCATGAACAGTTTTGTTGGAGATTGGATTATAGTTTTCCTCGTCAAGAATATTTTTTTATTATTATTTTTCAAAAAATTGGGGTTCATTACACGCGGAATCCAAACCCCTAATCTATTGACCCAAATTATTCAACAACCCTATTTCCTTAACCGAAATTAGAAAACTATCAGCAAAAACCATGTGCCAAAAAAATGCCAAAAACAAACACAAAAAGTGACCAAACAAATAGACAAAAACCGTAAAAAAAAGTTGGGCTCCCATATCAGTTTACAGTACATGGGATCAATATTGCAAAGAATATAACACATACCCAACATTATGCACGTGGTTATGAGGACATAATTCTTCCTTCTTGTCATCAAATAATTAACGAAATATGATAAAGTTCATGCCAATAAGTAACTTATGCATGAGTGGTGGCCATGTATTCAACTTATTTATTTGAGTGTACCACTAAAGACTTTATTTTTCTCGTCCAAATAGGTTAAACACATACCCACTTGTAGATCTTTTGTGATCCAAATCTGCAGCCCAGTCTATGTCAACAAACCCATGTATGTCCAACACTTTGTAATGCAAGTGGTTATGACCACATACTTCTTCCTACTTATCATCAAATAATTAATGAAATATGATAAAAACCAAGCCAATAAGTACCTTATCCCAAAATTGTCACTTGATCACAAAAAGGGTAGGTAAAGGGTAGAAAGATAGACAAAAAGAGCTATAAATGATGCCAAACTTTGGATAAAAATATGACAATATCGAGGCTTTCCACCTTTTTGGATACCTAATAACCACTACGCATATTCCCACATGGGGTATGGTGATGCCCAAGAAAAGGTGGCCCATTGTACCTATTGACCCTTTTTCTTGTCAACGCTAATTTTATCGGAAATTTTGTAGTATGTCCCCACCTAATTCTAATCTTAAGGGACTTTCACTCGATTACTGGAACCTTACCAATGATAAAAAGCATCTCAAATAATTGGTGGGACAGGTAACTAATGCCTCCCTAGCTAGTGTGCATCAAATTCATAAGGATGTTTGATGTATGCAGCATTGTATTTTTCCTCGGTTATAGAGTGGTTATTCATTGTTGTTATAGTTGATTCTTTGAATTTTATATTAGCATTGTATTCATGGGTGTCTTGGCTAATGATAAATTTGTGACAGTTGGTTGTGACATGTTGATTATGGTTATGATTATTTTCATTTGTAACATCATAGTGATTCAATACTAGGTACCCACAAGCATACTTGATTAACATAAAAATGGTAACATAAAGCTCGAAATTGATTCTAAATGTTTGTTGTGAGTTTCAAATATTAAATGGTTGCATGCACTTAGTTAGCATCATTCTAATTGTTTAGAGATATTTCTCCCATGCAGAAAGAAAATATCATGTGTAAGTGGGTTGTGTCCTCACCAATATACTAAGTAAAAAAAACAAATTCTCCAACTTTCCTCAATTATCGATCTGGAGTATATCATTGCATAATTTTTCATCTATCTTGGTACTTTTTGGGTGGAAAAATTAAAGGCATTGACTTGCAAGGACCATTTTAGAGGTGGGTCCCAGTTTTGAGATTTGGGGTCTAAAACCTTCCAAATCCATTTTGAGGCATCAAACAACATTTTTGGGGGTCAAAAATTTCAATCATAGTTGCCAACCCCTTGACATTGTTCTACACATCGATACCTTTCCAATAGTGTGAAAATCACCTCAATCGGAGCTCATATGCAGAAGTTGTTCCTCCCTCAAGTTGACCTACCTTGTTGACCACCATGGTATGAGTGGATGCCATGTCAACCCCATTATTCACACATGTGGGGCTATCCATGTGTATACTTTCAAGAAGACACTAGAAGGTCAAAAAACCTAACTAATTGAGGGTTGAGGATGCAAAAACCCGAACCCTAGATGACTATCAGGCTATGTAAAATATTATGTCGCTAGGAGGAGAAAGGGTTCCATTCTTTAGCATTATGTTTGTTCCATATTTGAGTAGGGAATATAGGAGTGTTATTTTGAGAGCATAACAGAGGAGGTAAGAGATTCTATAGCATTTTTTCATGCCACAATGTCAAAGGAAACACCAGAGTGAGCGCCCCTTTCTTTGTACTTTCTTTTCATAACTTGAGAAAAGAGAGTAGAGCATAGGCCTCCACTTCTAGCTAGTTTTTCTCATGTAGTGGGTTTCATACGATACATCTTCTATTCATTTCTATGGATGGTGTGTTAATTTTCTCATTCTTTTTTTTTTATATTTTACTTATTTTCATAAATTTGAGCTTGCCTTTGAGTCATGATTGTTCTCATTATCATTTCTTACCTTTGATTGAAAGTGGCATGAAAAATCAACAACTTTCATGAAAATCCCAACTGGATTTGCCTTCAAATACCCTTGACAATGAGAGTGAAACCAATGGGTTGATCCACTTCAATATCATAAAGAATAATAACATCAGCCTTATCGACATTTGGATGTAATAAATTTGTGAAATTGATACCCAACCTTGGCATGATTTGGGAATTTTACTCATGAGTATGACCTTACCTTAGTTCCAAACCTAGAAGTGTTAGAGATTACACCTTGTGCCAATGAAAATTTTAATATATCCCTATTTTGTTCGATAAACACCAGTGAAATTTTCATGAATTTTATGAATTTTGCAAGTGGTTTCATTGAATATATTATTTCACCTAGAATGTCTAGTTCCTAGTTAGATAGTGTGTTAGGAAAATAATTAGTTCTTTCGAACATTACTTTAAGATGATTATATGTTTCTTTCATACATTTTATTTCCTTTCATTTTATTTTCCTTGGATTAATTACATCCTTTCATTAGACTTAGAAAAATTTTGATTTCATGCAAAGTGGTTGTTTACCAGGGTGGTAGAATCATCTTGTTTCTCACATTTTCCCAAGTTTAGATGTGTGTAGATTATAGGTTTTAATGTGATATTCTAGAGTTCTCATACACTCTTATTTTGAGAGTGCCTATTCATGAGTAGGATCCATATGTTTCCCTTTCAGGGTAACTACTTCTAGAGACACACTCATTCAGGTGTGATGATGTTGTTGGATGAACTCTCCTACCCAATTCTCCTGATTCATGCTTGTTCTTCAAGTTCTTCCATCAAATACATCATGATCTAGCCTCACATCACTCATGAGTTATTTCAGATGACTCTATCATGGTATATCAACTCACATGCCTTACACCATAGATGTTATATGCACTTGCAAATGGTACCTCATGCATGATCTTTATTTCAATTGATGTGCTATGTTCTTGTGTGTGGGTTTCTCACTTAGACATGGTGTGATGGTTTCTTACCTAGTCATGAATGTGATAAACAATGGGTATGATAAAATAACACTTATTAACCATAAAAAAAATTAATATTTTGTCTCATTATACCATGGGGAGACATAATTTTAATTAGATAAATTTCATCATGACTTGGGTCAAGTCATACTATTGGAGATCAATTTGAGTTAGTGTATTTCATATCCTAATCATACCTAACACTTTCCATATTTTCCCTTTCACTTTCATCTCGTTCATAAAAATATATTATCACTACTTATGCTTGACTTATCATATGTCATCATTCAAGGTCTAGAATAAAAAATTGAAGATTAATGTAAGCCTAAGTCAAGTAAAGCCAAAAGACTAGAGGTGAAGAGCATGAAAGTAAAAAAATGAAAAAATAATGAAGCTAGAACTATGCCACCTCATTTAAAAGGCCAAAGCCCTAATTCACATGCTAAAAAAATGCATATCTAAAGAAAGGAATAAGAAATCAATGAAAAATACAAAAATTGGTAGTAAACATGGGTCTTCACTCTATGAACTTGTGACATAGCACATGCATTCATGGGATATTAAAGAAAAAACCTAATTTCACTAGATATTAATAAATACCTCCCAAAATCCTTTTCTTGGACCCCCCTCACAATATAACTTTCCAATAAATAAAAAACCTTTGTTTTACTAGATACCCCTTTTTATAACCCCCCAATACCTATAAAACTCCTTTGTATCTCGCAACCCCCCCCCCACCACCAATACCTACAATATATTGAATTTATTTTTCACAATTTTAAAACCCCCTTTGTGAATGAAATTGATAAGATATTGGTCAACAAGGTGATTCCTCTGTGGTAATAAATAAGGAGTTGAGGTGGTAACTCTAAGCAAAGCTCCCTCGTAAAGGCTTGCATGTGTATAATGAAAATTCCTAGCTCTAAAAAGCTAGTTGGATCATTTAAAATTTGCATCGTTGCATATGTCTTTGAAGGTCAATACATAAGGTTCTTCTTCCCTTTCCAAAAGATATTCATCATTTTTACCTATCTCTAACCAAGTGATCTTGAAAACACCTTTTGTCCTAGAAATTGACACATGTAATAAGGGAAAGGTTGTCCCACCATGGTAAATTTAGGAAAATTATAAAATTAACTTATGTTATGATATTTTTAGAAGATCTTAATGTGTGTTTCGTAATGACTTGTGTTGAGACTTGATTCACCATTATAGGTGGACGCTCTATATTGGAATCTGTGCATTATGCATTGGGATTCATGTATCATGCCTCAAGATTCATGAAATTTCCTTAGGATATGTGTACCTACATTAGAATAAGTGAGAGTGCATTGGGTGATGACAAGGATGCCACATCATCATCCATTTCCACATGAACCAATCCAAGAGAGTTCCATTGTCTAATTGAATCATTTTTCCCACACATGTGGCTTATTTGGCTTCATTGACCAGACATTGAAGTTTTTGAGGTAGTTGAAGACATTCATAAATATAAAAATTATAATTATTTTGAAAATAAATATAAAAATACTTATTTTTCAATATAATTGACTTAAATTTTCTTTACATACATTTTATTTAAAAAAATAAAAATTATTATAATAAAAATATTATAATAGCTATATGAATAATTAATAAGAAGCAATTTAACTTGCCATAAAAACATATAACAATCAAAGTTTCAATATTAATAAATAAAAGGAAGCAAGTAGGAAAACCCTTTAGATATAAATGCGAAAAAAGGAAGCAAGTCACATAAAAGGAAAACCCTTTAGATATAAATGTGAAAAGACAAAAACAACTACAATATTTATTTTCTACCTATATACATTATTAAAGTGAATTACTAAAGTGAACGAATAATAAATAAAGAAAAAATAAATTTACTTTATATAAAAAATAATTTATACTATAAATAAGAGTTTCTAAATAATAAATAATAAAACTATGTATAATTTTTTACTTATATACATTATTAAAGTGAATTACTAAAGTGAATGAATAATAAATAAAGAAGAAATAAACTTACTTTATATAAAAAATAATTTATACTATAAATAAGAGTTTTTAAATAACAAATAATAAAACTATATATAAATAAGAGTTTTTAAATAATAGATAATAAAACTATATATAAATAGTAAATTTAAAAAACTATTGTACAACTATCACTTATTTCATTTGATAAAATTCAATTTTTTTTAAATAGTGAATGAGGATAAGAGATATAAAATATCTAGCAAAAAACTTAAGAATTTATTTTTTTTAATAAAACCCTTTTCACAAAATGGAAAAGTTTCACCTTATCTACAAATATGAAAAATAAGATATTAAAATGAAAATTACTTATACTCTAAACATCATACTTAGATAAATGGTATCTTCATAAATAAAGCAGTTATAAAACTTAAACAAAAAGCTCCAAATGACAAAACCACTATTAAAATAAACACAAGTAATTGATGTTGAAAAAATACATTTGAAGACCATTTTATGTAACTTGATAGGGCTTACTTCATCCTGCAAAGTGCATCCACAGATTCCTAATCAAGAGATTATTTCATCCTCCAAAGTGCATCCACCGATTCCGATTCTTAATGAAGGGCTTATTTCATTCTTAATAAATTCCCTTTGAATTTTATGAAATAACGACGCAGTCTAAACATGTTACACGTTACAGTGTGAAGTCTAAAAAAATAGTTACCATGTGATTTAAAAACTTTGAAGTATTCCTTATAAAAAGAGATTTAAAAAATAACCATTATTTAATATTTATATACATATAAATGTATTTTAACTCTAAAACTTTTAATCATCAAAAACCTTCATTTCAATTAAAATAAGTATACATTTACATATTATAATTTATATATATTATTATTATAATTGTTAATATTGAAATTATACTTTCTTATTCTATTATTTTATCACATTCTATTATATATTATAATGCAACATTCCTTTATAATATCGAACAATGTAAAGTAAATGATAGGAAATTTTAAAGGGATTTTTTAGATCAAAAAAGGGACGAAAGCCGTAGCCTCTTTTTGACCCTTTTCGATGTTCCTCTATTATTCCAAAACCTAAATTTACTTTTCAATTTCAAAAATCAGTTATTAAAGAAGCTCCCATGAAAAATTGATTTGTCTTGATATATTCTACCTTACCAACATTGATTTTTCTACCCTCTCGATAAAATATCCATACTGATTTTTCTTTGAGTAATAAAATATCCATACTGATTACTTTTAATTGAGGAGAACCTTCAAATAGTAAATTGAAACCCACCTACAAAAGTTAAACCTCATAATCTTCTGGGAGAACATATTTCTTTGAATTTTGTGCAGTGTACTCTCTTAGCATCTTTATTTTTAGGGTAAAGGTAAGTTGGACCTTTTTGATGAGGTAGTAGAAATACAAATGAAGAGTCCTCACAATTTTATTTTATTTTATTTTATTTTTTTTGAAAAAGGGTTATTACAGGTTTTGAGTATTTTTTTTTTAAAATCACTGTGAGAAAGTGCAAATTCAATGATGATAAAGAGGAATGAGGAGGTTGTTAAGTTCAATATTGTTATGAAAGGTACTTTATACTCTCTGTACCTCTGATTCAGAGAAAGATGGCAGCCAACACCTCCTAAGCCACAAATGCAGTTTTGTTTAGGAAATTGCCATGCACGACACTTGCGTAGCAAGCTCTCGCTACACAAGTACTGTAATCACACATGGTTAGAAAGGTCAGCAAGAGGTGATGGATATTCAGGTTCTAAAGTAAGTACAAGTCTCCAGCAAATTGCTGCCATCAGAAGATTGTTGGGTATGTGTTATATTATTTGCACAAGTAGTAGTGTCTAAGCGTCTGTGTCGAGCATGCAGGGGGTTTGGGGGCAGTGCCCCCAAAAAAAAAATTATGTCTCGGGAAACGTGACACCTGCCTTAGGAAACATGTCATGTATTTAGGTGGTTTTTTCGCACATGGTTTTTGCCGATGGTTTTTCTATTTCTGATTAAGGAATTAGGGTTTTGGACTAATCCAGGTCATTGGGTTAGGGTTTTGGATGCCACTAGATCCTATATGTATTTTGTATTGTAAACATTGTAACATAATGAATGAATATAGAATATGTTGGTTTTCCCGGTTTGGGTTTCCAGGGGAAAAATCTCTGTGTAATGTTTGTATTTGCCATTGTATCTTTTATGTTCTTTTTTGAATATCTATTTGCAGTAGATATTGTACAAGGTTAGAATTTACATTTGGTATCAGAGCTTTATTGGCTTCAGGGGGATGCCTTTATGGTCAAGGGTTTGGCTCGGGACTGTGATAAGCCTTGGTACAATGGGAGATCTGTGATATTGTTTTTCAAGTGAAAAGAAATGGCAAGCAATTTGAAGATGGAGATCAAGAAGTTTAATGGGAAAAGTTTTGAGTTGTGAAAGCTCAAGATGGAAGATCTATTGGTGGACAGAGATCAGTTGATCGGGGTAGATCTAGGTACTGCACCTACAAGAACTTTTGTAGATGACTGGAAAAAGTTGGATCGGAAGGCAAAGAGCACAATCTAACTATGTCTCTCTGATTTAGTATTATTGAATGTGTCAGAGGAAGCTACAGCCAAGGATTTATGGGAAAAGTTGGGGAAGTTGTATCAGTCTAAGTCCCTGGTAAATAAATTATTCCTGAGAAAGAAGTTTTATAACCTGAGGATGAGAGATGGAGACTCGGTAGCAGAGCATTTGAACGCCTTCAATACTGTGGTAAGTCAGTTAGTATCTGTTGAGATTAAAATTTCAGATGAAGATAAATGTATCAGTTTGTTGTGTTCTTTACTAGACTCGTGGGATAGTCTAGTTGTGGCCATAGGTAGTAATACAACTTCCTTGAAGTTTGAGGAAGTGGTCTCATCTTTGTTGTCGGGGGAGATGAGACGAAAGAATATGGAAGGACATAGCACAGACGCATTATTTGCAAGAGGACGTTCCCAGGAAAGAAATAGATTTAATTTATCAAGTGGGAGATCTAAGTCTAAGGGTAGATCTAAATCTCCCGGGAAGTTTGTAAGGGTATGTTGGAGATGTGGGAAAGAAGGGCACTACAAGAAGTAGTGTAGATCCAAATTTGAGAAAAAGAAGGGATCTGAAGAATCTTCTTCTACAGAAGAAAAGACCTCCAAGGAATAAGGAGGGGATGTGTACTTGGCCTCTTCAAGTACACATGCATATCATGAGGCATGGTTGATTGACTCTAGTGCATCATTTCATATGACTCCCCACAGGGAGTGGTTCTGCGAGTATGAAAGGTATGATGGAGGTAATGTTTTCTTAGGTAATGATTCGACAACCAGAATTATAAGAAGAGGAAGGGTCAAGTTGAGGCTCATAGATGGAAGGATTAGAACACTGCCCGGTATTCTGCACATCCCAGGTATGGCCAAAAATTTGATTTTTGTAAGAAAAATGGAAGATGCAGGGGTAAAGACAATATTTGAAAAGGGAACCTGCAGGATGGTTCGAGGAGCAATGGTGTTGATGAGGGGAGTTCGATTTGTAACTCTGTATAAGCTTCTAGGAAGAACTATTAATGATGGGTGTAATAGCCCCATTGTTCCTGATATTGAAGTTGAAGAAGAGAGAACTCCTACAGTCTCTGGAGAAAAGGTTATGTTGTGGCATCAAAGACTGGGGCATATCAGAGAGAAGGGTCTTCAACTGCTACACGGTAAAGGTATGGTTGAAGGTATGTCTAACTTTTCTCTGGATTTTGATTTCTATGAACATTTTCTATATGGGAAGCAGAATCGGGTAAGAATCCCCTACAGTGCAACGAGGGTAGAAGGAATTTTACAGCTAGTTCACAGTGATGTTTTTAGACCTGTCTCGGTTCCATCATTGGGAAAATATGTGTACTATGTCTCATTTATAGATGACTTCTCGAGGAAAACTTGGATATATTTCCTCAGGAAGAAATCTGAAGTCTTTGATAGGTTTAAAGAGTTTAAGGCTCTTGTTGAGAATCAAACAAAGAAACAAATTAAGGTGTTGAGGACAGATAATGGTGGAGAGTTCTGTAGGAACAAATTTGAAGAATTCTGTAATAACTGCAGTATAGCAAGGCAGAAGACTACTCCATATACACCTCAGTAGAATGGAGTTGTAGAAAGGATGAACAAGATGATGATGGAAAAAGCAAGGTGCATGCTCAGTGGTGTCGGGTTAGGGAAAGAATTATGGGCAGAGGCAGTGGGTACTGCATGTTATCTGGTCAACAGATCACCCTCATCAATGTTGAATGACAAGACTCCACAAGAGGTTTGGACTGGTAAGGAACCTTCTCTCACAGATCTTAAAGTATTCGGTTGCGATGCATATGTTCATGTTCCAAAGGAAAACATGAGTAAGTTAGATTAGAAGGCTGAAAAATGTATCTTTGTTGGATATAAAGATGGTCTTAAAGGTTATAAGCTTTGGAACCCAAAAACTAAGAAGGTAGTGTATAGCAGAGATGTGGTATTTAGAGAAATGAAGGATGTTGTTAAACAGGAAGTCCTACCAAGTAAGGAAGAACTAGAGAAGATTAGAGTTTGATTTAAAGGATGATGAATCAGAATCTACAGAAGAACATGAATCAGAAGAAGAAGATCCTCATACTCCAGTATTTAGGAGATCAGATCGAGAAAGAAGGCTACTAGAAAGGTATAGTCCATTTGATTTCCATTCAAATTTTACTTTGTCTATTACTGATGATGATCCTAGAACTATTAGGGAGGTAGTGGATTCAAAGGATCGAAATCTTTGGAAAGGGGCCATGGAAGAAGAAATGGCATCTTTGGATAAGGATGAGGCTTGGGATCTAGTGGAGTTTCCAACTGGAAGAAAGACCATTAGCAGAAAATGGGTATTTAAAAAGAAGCTAAATGCAGAAGGAAAAGTGGAGAAATAAAAAGCTCGGTTAGTAGCAAAGGGTTATTTCTAGATTGAGGGAATTGATTTTGGTGAGATTTTTTCTCCTTTTACCAAGTTAACCTCCATAAGATTTTTGTTATCTGTTGATGTTGCATTTGATTTTGAAATAGAAAAAATGGATGTGAAGATAGCAGTCGTACATGGGGATCTGGAAGAAGAAATATAAATGAAGCAACCAGAAGGTTATGCTATGAAGGGAAAGAAGGAGCCGATATGCAAGCTGAAAAAATCCCTGTATGGTTTAAAATAATCATCAAGGATGTGGTATCAAAAATTTGATACTTATATGCTGGGAATTGGCTTCACAAGAAATAAAGAGGATCACTATGTGTATTTTAAATTAATTGATGATCATTTGATTTATTTGGTCTTGTATGTGGATGACATGTTGTTGATAGGAAACAACAAAGAGATTATCCAAGATGTGAAAACTCAATTGTCCTCTAAATTTGACATGAAGGATCTCGGTGCTTCAAATTTCATTTTGGGCATGGAAATTAAAAGAGATCGGAAAAAGAGGAAACTCTGGTTAAATCAGAGAAAATATGTCGAGACAATATTGCAGAGGTTTAATATGCAGGAATGAAAACTGGTCAAGGTTCTTATTCATGTTGGTGTAAAGTTATATGTGGATCAGTGTCCCAAGAAACATGAAGAAGAGGAGCACATGTCTCATGTTCCATATGTCAGTGCAGTTGGCAGTTTGATGTATCCAATGGTCTGTACTAGACCGGACATTGCACATGCAATGGGAGTTTTGAGCATGTATATGTCAAAACTAGGGAAGGAGCATTGGACAGCAGTAAAAAGGGTTTTCAGGTATTTGTGTGGCATTGCTAGCTATGGATTGTGTTATGAAGGAAGACCGGGATTGGATAGAGTGGTGGATATACATGGATTTGTGGATGAAGACTGGGTTGAAGATCTGCATCATAGGAGATCTACAAGTGGGTATGTATTTAACCTGTTTGAAGGAGCAATAAGTTGGATGAGCAAAAGACAAGTTGTAGTGGCACTTTCAACTACATAAGATGAATACATGGCAGCCACTCATGCAAGTAAGGAAGCAGTATGGTTACAAATATTGTGTTCAGGTATTGGGTTGGTACAACAAGTTATAAGAATAGATTGTGATAGTCAAAGTGCAATTTTTCTAGCAAATAACCCAACTTCATTCAAAGACAAAGCATATTGATATTCAATATCACTTTGTGAGAGACATGGTTGAAGAAAAGAAAGAATTATTGATGAAGGTGGACACTTTGAAGAATGTTGCAGATTCATTAACAAAATCCATGAGCACTGAGAAGTTCTCTTGGTGTAGAGGATCCATGGGCATTGTTGCCCTGGATTGTTGACTATGTAACCCTATAACCCCCTGTGTGCAAAGAAAACAACAAGTGGGAGAATGTTGGGTATGTGTTATATTCTTTGCACAAGTAGTAGTGTCTGAGCATCTGTGTCGGGTGCGTAGGGGGGTGCAGCGCCCCCAAAAAAAAATATTATTCCTCGAGAAACGTGACACCTACCTCGAGAAACATGTCATGTATTTAGGTGGTTTTTCGGTACATGGTTTTTGCCGATGGTTTTTCTATTTTCGGTTAAAGAATTAGGGTTTTGGACTAATCCAGGTCATTGGGTTAGGGTTTTGGATTCCACTGGCTCATATATGTATTTTGTATTGTAAACATTGTAACATAATGAATGAATGTAGAATATGCTGGCATTCCCGGTTTGGGTTTCCAGGGGAAAAATCTCTATGTAATGTTTGTATTTTCCATTGTATAGTTTCTGTTCTTTTCTGAATATCTGTTTGCAGTAGATATTGTACAAGGTTAGAATTTACAAAGATTGCATAGGTTTCAAGAAAACTCAATGCGCTACGCAAATGTTATAGGCACACATGATTAGAAAGAACAGCATGAGGTGATGGATATTTAGGTTCTGAAGTAAATAAATGTCTCCAGCAAGATGTTTCCACTAGAATATTGCACAGGTTTTAAGAAAAATCAATGCGCTACGCAAATGTTGTAGGCACACATGATTAGCAAGAATAGTGGGAGGTGATGAGAACATAGTTTTTGAGGTAAGTCGTGGTATTCATCAAGTTGTTGCCACCTAGATATACATGAATTACAAAAAAAAAAAAAATTCTATGCAAAGTTGTTATGCAACTGTTGTAGGTTGTAGTTACACATCATGCACGCTACACAAATGACATTTTTGCAGTCAACTTCAAGATCATTTCATGAGAAACTAAAGAGGATTTTGGAAAAAACCCAGAGAGGTTTTTGTCAAGCATGCACTCAATAACAAAAAACTCTCTCATTTTTTACATAAGT
The DNA here is from genome assembly GCA_009831015.1 of Picea engelmannii. Classification (NCBI taxonomy): domain Eukaryota; kingdom Viridiplantae; phylum Streptophyta; class Pinopsida; order Pinales; family Pinaceae; genus Picea; species Picea engelmannii. Next base: position 46,493 of record ML794915.1, on the reverse strand, counting down.
GTCATATTTTGAGAGATTCAAATGAATCTTTACGGTCCATTTTTCCATATTTTAGCATTTAATGTTTTCCTGTTTTAGTCATCATCTTTGGGCGCAGATTTTGAAGAGATGGAGAATAATTTTTGAAAAACAAAAGAGTTTTTTGTCAATAACAAACCCAATAAAAAAATCCTCTTTTAGTTTTTACACAAGTGTTATTATTTGGAAGATATGAAATGATCTTTGAGACCTATTTTCCATAATTTCGCCAAGCCAGATTTGTTGACAGAGTTCTAGAATCTTTGAAATTTGACTTGATGGTCCTCCAACTCAGCAAGGTGGATCTAAAATTGATATGAATATTGAAGCTTGGATAATATCCTATCATTTCCCATGATTTTATCTTCAGTTGGCACATTTTTAGTTGGTCAAACATCAAGCCCTAGATAGTAGGATATGAGCAGATTTTTGGCAAATATTCTTTCCTAAGCTATTGTAACAACTCTCTATTTTTGGAAAAGATGGATTTAGACATCCTTAGGCTAGAATATGATATTTATCTATATATTTGGGCACTTTTAAGGTGTAAAATGGGGCGAGTTGGCAGAAGTATAGATATTTTGATCCTCGTTGTATTTTTTTTCTGAATCTGAAAGAAATACAAATGAAGAAGTCCTGAAATTTTTTATGAAAAAGATTCTAATGGTGATGATATGAAGTCCGTGTTCTTATATTTGTATTTAATTCTTGTGTCCTTACTTTCATCTTCATTTTCTTTTGTTAAAATTGGATAATTAAAAGGTCTAGAATTCATCTAATGGTGCTCTAGACTTAAGTGATTCAAACTATGTTTATCTTCTTAACTATGTCATAATTCATCTTTCATGGTGCTCTGATTTTGTTTTGTGTTTCTTTTCCTCTTCCACCCTACATAATCAAACTCAAAACTGAAATTTCATCACCTTATTTATCCTTTGTTCCTTTGGGAATTTCTACCTACCAGTCATTGTTTTCATTCATTTTCAGGGGTTGAATCCATAGCCCAAGAGATACTATACCTCCTTGCCAAAAAACCTTGAAAAAACTACTTCAATCATCTAATCTTGGCCATCAATTCAAAAACAATCTATCTATCAGAGATCAAGTCTCAGAGAGAGCCCTCTCTAGATTGGAAGGGATAGATTCCAATCTTAAAGTTGGTTTGTAGGTTACCTTTGTAGATTGTTTCTTTAGCCCAACAATTTACTCAGTGTTAACATTTTGGTGTCGTTGCCAGAGAACGAAGGTGAAATATTCCCTGGAATAAATGACAAAGTTCAGATCTGAGTATTGATGGTGAACAGTAGTCAGACACAGAAAGGTTGTACATCATTCACCTGGTGACTCCAACCTTGAAGAATCCAGAAATTTAAAGTTTCATTAGCGACTCCACTCTCAATGAAGAATCCATATTTCAAAGCATCATTGGTGATTTCAATGTCTGAAGATGAGTTCAATATATACAAGGTATGCTCCCATGAATCACTCTCACATTCCCGATTTTACAAATTGCATGCCTTGTGTAGATTGGCAAACTTGTTTTCCAAAATTCAGAGATCAGAACATGGATGATGTTGTTTTGCATTTAATAATTTTTTATTTTCATATACACAAGATTGAAATTAAGTTTCATGAGGATTTTTTGATGAAAATGTTTATGGCTACCCTAGAAGGGAAAGCAATATCATGGTATGAAGGGTTAAAACCATGTAGCTTATACTCTCTTAAAGATTTTCACGTGACATTCTTTAAGTATTATGGAAAATATGATCCTTCCTTCTTAGTGTTTGAATATTGTTGTAAATTTTGTGAACATTTCATTAAGTACCTTGAAAATGTTTTTGGTGATGAAGAGTGTATGAATGATGAAATCATAGAATCCCTTTATGAACAGTCATCCCAACAACAAATAGTAGTTCCTCCTTTGGATGAATATGAAACTAATCAAGGACTTGTTGCTAAAATCCATTTTCCTTCTCCTAAACTTTATGAAAATACTCAGCAAGATTTACAGCAAGACAAAGTGCTTCAAAGTTATCTTTCTTCCCCTGAGAATAATGTGGTTTTTCAAATTTTAAGTGGATTAGACAGGGATAAGGGTTCTGAAATTGCATCTATGGAGACTTCAAGAAGTAAACCAACAAATGAAATAGAGTTTCAAGAAAGAAACAAAACAGTGTATGTCACTTTTCAATCAGAAATATAGGAAGATATTGAAGAGGCAATTATTTCATTTGATTCCTCTGGAAATCATGGTTTTGAAAATGTATCCATGGGAACTCTAGACTTTGAAATAGGTCATGTCGATAGCTTTTCCAATTTGCAAGAATATCAAGCGGTAGGAAATGTTTCCTTTCAATCTTTGGAAAATCAAAATGATCACCTTCAAACAAAGTTACCACAGTTTAATGAGACCAAATCAGAATTGTTCAATGAACAAGAGGATAGTCTCGATGCACATAATACAATTTTCATATTTGAAAATGTTAAAGAATGTTTGGATATTTTTATAGACGGACGTGTTGTATCCATTTTCTTTGAGGATGATCTTAAGCATAAAAAAATAGAAAAAGAAGCAGTTTTAGATGAAGATTGTCCTTTTCCTTTGAATTATCAAGATAGGGTGATTTTTCATGTTTTCCAATATCCTATGGAAAGTCTGTTGCAGTCATGAGAGAAGGAAGATTTTGTGTTTTTTACAGATTATGGATTCCATTTTAGTTATGAGTTGTCATTTTTTGCAACCTACCTTTGTAAGTTAGTAGGCCATCATTCAATAGTTCATAGCCCTCATATGTAAACCCTATGGGTTCCTATTCTAGGTATGATCTTACAGTGTTGAAAAATGCATCTGGTTCTTGTGCACTTTTGACTATTTCCTTGATGTCCAATTCATAGGTGCTTACAGCTTCCAAGTGAATCACTTTCATACTTATACTAAGGGCATCAACCACCCTATTTTCTCTTCCTTTAATATGTTTGATTTTAAAATCAAACTCACTAAGGAGAGTTGTCCAACTAGCATGTCTAGCATTGAGTTTGGGCTGGTCGAAAAAGTATCTCAACCCACTATGGTCTTTCATAAGTACAAATATTCTTCATGTGAGGTAATTCCTCCACATTTTTAAAGCATGTACTATGGCAGTCAATTCCAAATCGCATGTCATATAATTTATTTCATGTTCATTCAATTTTCTAGAATCGTAGCAAATCACATTCCCTTCTTGCATAAGGACACTTATAAGTCCTTCCTTGCAGGCATATGTACACGCAAGGAATTCCTTGTTTGGGTCTGCAATTTTCATCACAGGTGCATTGGTTAAAAGGTGTTTCAGTTGTTGAAAACTCTCTTCACACTCTGTTGTCTGAATTAATCTAACTCCCTTTTTATTAATGGATTTGATTGGATAACCAATCTTGGAAAACCCTTTTATGAACCTCCTATAGTACACTTCTAGGCCCATAAAGGATCTAATATCAGCTACATATTTTGGGGTAGTTTAATCCATAATGAATTTGATATTTTCAGGATCAACTGCCACACCTTCTTTAGAGAAAACATGGCCTGAGTAATGGACTTATTTTTGGAAAAAGTCACACTTACTAAACTTTGCATAGAGCTTGTACTCTCTCAGCACTTGAAGCACTAAATTGAGATGTTCTTCATGCTCTTCCCTACTCTTAGAATATATTAGGATATTATCAATGCAAACCAACGCAAATATATCCAAGAACTTGCTAAGCACATTATTCATTAAGCATATAAAAGTGGTTGGTGCATTGGTAAGCCCAAATGGCACCACCACAAATTCATAGTTCTCATACCTTGTCCTAAAGGTTTTTTTGTGGATGTATTCATCCTTAATTCAAACTTGATGGTATTTGTTAAATTTAGAGTTGCTATTAAGTTCTTTTCAATTTACTAGATAATAGTAGCATAAGCAGGATCACTGAAAGAAACACAATCACAAGGTACATAGCATTTTTCCTGGGAAACCCTCATGGGGGAGAAAAACCCAACAAAAACTTTCCTAATATGGATTTCCAATAAAATTCCAAGATAATAAACCAAACACTAAAGAATACCCAACATTGATAAATGTGCCTCTCTCTCTTCTTCTTCTTCTGGCAATTGTAGCTTCCTTCAAACTTATGCACTAGATGAGTGACTTGAGTGAGTGTAAGAATGAGGCATCATCTTAGGGGTTGAATTTACAATCACCATCATATAACTAGGGTTTGACCAATCCACAAAATATGATTTGGTCATATAAAGGCCTTGGCAAGATAAATCCACAAAAGGGGATTTGATCTATATAAAATAACTCAATAATAATAAGAATATTATTCAAAGTTACAATATTTCAACACTCCCCCTTAACAAGAAGGATATTCTTCAATACAACATCATCAGGAGAGAGAGAGGGTAGCAACATCAACAACATCTAGAAAACTGACTGGCATATCTATAAATCATCGAAAGTTTTTCTCATCGTCAATAACATCGGCATTCACAGCATGGATATGGAGTATCATCATCATCATCATTCACAACATGGAGCTAGAATGGCATCATCATCATTATTCTCTACATCAACATCAATTAGTATAACACTAATACAACATCATCAATCATTGAAAGATTGATACATCATCATCAATATCTTCAGCATGAAATTGAAGTAGCAACATCATCATCATCATCTTCAGCATAAAGATGGAATAACAACATCACCAACATGAGGTTGGTACTCCAATATCAACAGCATGAGGCTGGTACAACAAAATTGTTAACATCATCAACACAAGGTTGAGATACCAACATCATTAACATGAGTTTGAGATAAAAACATCATCGCAGCATGAGGTTGCAGCAACAACATCATCACAGCATGATGGATGGAGCAACAACATCATCATGGGGAAACAGAATGAGACAGGTGTATCAACAAGATTTTGTGGTACTCTGACAATCCCTAAGGAGCTGTCCAGGAATCATAATATTCCCTAGGATATAAAATCCTAAGGGAGCTACCACATGGTACTCTGACAACCCGTCCTTACTGGACCTTTAGGATCTTCCCAGGAATCATGAGATTCCCTAGGATTATAAAAATCCTAACGGAGCTACCACTATTGACCATAGCTAGCATATACATGCACATGTACTCTAACTGACCGTCCTTACCAGACCTTCGGGATCTATCCATGGATGATCATTCCCCTAGGACATAAAATCCTAACTGAGATACCCACTATTGGTCAGGATACCATTGTATTATCAACATCACTCACCCTTTCGAGGGAGGTCCTTTCAGACTATACTAAGCTTGTCTCGAAAGTTCTTAAAATTTACATGAGATAAAGGCTTGGTCCACACATATGCAACCTTATCATATGTTCCAACATATTGGAGCTTTATAGCTCCTCTCTGCATCATATCACGAATGTAGTGATACTTGATTTCTATGTGCTTCGATTTGTCATGGAACATAGGGTTCTCCATCATCTTTATGTAACTTTGGTTATCACATAGAATCATGGTTGCTTCCATCTCTAGATCAAATAGATCTATCAACAACTCTCAAAGCCATATGGGTTCAAAACTAGCAGAACATGCAGCAATGTATTATGTTTCTATCATGTTGAGAGAAATATCAGATTGCTTCCCACTCTTCCATGAAGTCATGGCTAACCCTAGACTGAAAAAACATCCTGAAGTGTTCTTTATGTCAGAAAAACTTCCTACCAAATATGAATTAATATAATCAATCAGTATGAAGTCATGATCTCCATCATAACTTAGACCAAATTCCAACGTACCCTTAAGTTATATCATCACATGTTTTGCAGCAACAAGGTGAACACGTCTGGGCTCTACTAGATGCTGACTCAAGGTGTTCTCAAAAAAAAATATATCTGGCCTAGTATTCGTCAGATACATCAATGATTCAATGATTTGTCTATACAACGTAGCATCAACCAATTATGATGTAGTATCAACCAGGAGTTTCAACTTTGTTTCCATGAGTGTGTTCATGGATTTACACTCCAACTTATCAAACCTCTTCAGTATTTCAACTGCATACTTCCCTTGGTTAAGGAATATCTTCTCTCGGCTCTACAAAACCTTGAGACCTAAGAAATAATTCATTAGGCCTAGGTATTTCATCTCAAATTATGCAGCAAGCTTCTTCTTAAAATCAATGATGATATTTTCTTCATCTTTCAAGAATACATCATCTACATATAGTAGCAACATCACTAGCTCAGAATCAACTTTACTCTTGGTAAAGCCCAAGCTCGTCAGGAAACTGTCAATTCTGACATATCAAGCTCTAGGAGCTTGCTTCAACTTGTACATAGCCTTCTTCAACCTGTAGACCTGAGGCTTTCTATCTTCAACTTCAAACCAAATTTTCACATTACATTGTACGATCCTGGTACACTTTCTTCAACTCCAACTTAATATGCACAATCATGTGCTAGCTCTACGTGCTTTCTACAAAGCATTATCTGCTTCACCACCTGAGAGTATGTCCTCTACTCTCTTTGCAATTGTTCCTCTGGAACTGGGATTCTGCACCTGCAACTACTCTGAAACTAAGAATCCTTTTATCTTATTGAACTCTAAGAGTAGCAACAACTTCATCTGAAACTGAGAGTGGCTCAATAATTGATACTGAAAATAGCTCTTCTTCTTTCATAAAGGTAACTCTATTTGCTATTGTAGTCATTTCTCCATGGCTCGACTAATGTACTCAGCAACTGCCACTCAATTTTAAATATGGGGATTTCTCCCCCTGCATCTCATACTTTGTATGAATCATTGTTGTTCTGGTTGTCTTCATGAATACTAGAACTATTTCTTCAATTACTGGAGTAAGTATGTCGTCATAGTCTTCTCCCTCTTTCTAGGAGAATCCTCTGGACACAATCCAGTCTTTGTACATCTACAACATGCTTGATCTGTTAGATCAATCTTGGAATTCAACATTGACTTCCCTTCTAGTCTCACGAAAAAAAATCCATATTCTAGTCTTTCTAACTGGCTTCCTTCTATGTCACTGAAACAAGGGAATCTTCCCATAAGATTTCATATCTCCTATAAGTCTCTAAAGCTACAGTCTAGTCTTCTTATGGAATTTGTCTCCCAGTCCTAGAAGATGTATCTTCATTTGATCCTTTCTGAGATAAGTATTACTTTGAATCTTGATTTCTTCTGAGTCTACAAGGAAATTGTCATCTCTTATAGGATATACTTGATGTTGAATACCAAGTCTTAATATGAAAATCTGACTCATACTTCAAACACGTTCATCTTCCTATCAAGGTGGCTTCATTATCCTTTGAACAAGTCTACTGTGAGTTCTTGTTCTAATGTTCAGTCATCTTTGGAGCATTCTACTCCTTACAATCAATCTCCATGTGAGATACTTTAGATCTCAAAAGATATAGTTTTCTTCATCTTCTTTGGTACATGAATGTATGTGGTCATGTACATAGTTTGCTTCATGTCTCATCTAATTTTTTTCCTTCTTCAACCTTCACTATAGCTTCATCAAGGTTATCACTTGTGACCTGCCCAGAACAAGATCAACAACAAACAAGAATAATACTCTTTATACTAATAAAAAAATAGTGAGAAAAATCATCATACTTGCTCCTTTAGAGCTATTACTTTTGACCTGCCTAAAACAAAGATCAAAAGTAAGAAATACAATATGAAATGAGATCAACACTCTTCTAGTGTTATGATCAAACGTTCCTCCATGGTAACCTGGAATCAAAACAAGAGGTTTCTCCTAGAAGAGATGTTAGTTGTATCTGGTAAATGATTACAATAAACATTTATCTCAATGTGCTCACATGCTACCAAGTATAATACTTTTCAAAGATTGCTACCTCAACTATGGATTTTACTTGTAATGAGGTAGTTATCAACTTGTCATGTGCAACTTTGAATCTTATCAAGTTGATCAATCAAACCTAGAACTTGGAGTACTGTCCTCAATAATGAGTGTGTTGTTTTTCTTTCAAGTCTCCTTCACTCGAGATGGCAAGTGCTTTCTTCAACCTGTCCTCTTTACTAAGACATATTCTATCTTGACATAACTCTAAGTTAGAGAATAAAATATAATCTCAATCTAATACCTTGTCTTTAATTTGACCAAGGGTCAGTATGATGTTCATAACTTCAACATACAACCTAGATGTCAATATAATTTCATAATGAATAAATTCATATAAAATGATCAAACCTAAGATGCATCATTCCTTTAAATGTGTTGGATCTGAGATCCTTCTGTATCTGTGACAAAAGGTCCCTTCTCCTACAAGTACCCTTTATAATAATAATTCATTTTAAACACATGTAAGTACACACCTCTCACAATATCTTGCTAGGATAAGGTGCACTAGAACAATAAAACAACAGTCCCAACACTTCACAAAAACTTTCACTGCAACTGGTACTGCAATTGCAACATCAACTTAGGGTTTTATGAGGAAACCTTAATTTTTCAACTTTAAAATTTTGGAATTATGATCTAGGGACTAGATGCATTGGGCTGAGGCGAGTAGGTTGGAGTGGTCTGATTTCAAAAATTTCAAGTTTTACCCCTTAAAACTTGACCTGCTCCATTCTAAACTAGTACTTCTGGTACTGGTTCTAGTTTCCTGGTTTCCTGGTTTTCTGGTTTTTTGGTACCAACCAAAAAATAGGGTTTCACTTTTCAAAGTTCTAGCCACTGAAGAGGTGCACTCAAGGTGCCAATGAGTTTTCTATGCTAGGGCACACTTCCCTAGATAATTTTTAGGTTGAAATTCTCTTCCAATAAAAAGCCATAATTTTCTTGTACTATAACAATGATGTTTTTGGTTACCCAATGAAAGGGGCTCTCTTCAATCAAGCTCTGATTCCATATTAAATTTATAGCTTCTATTAAGTTTTTTTCAATTTGCTAGATAATAATAGCATAAGCATGATCACTGAAAGAAACACAATCACAAGGTACACAACATTTATCCTGGGAAACCCTCATGGGGGAGAAAAACCCAGCAAAAACTTCCTTAATATAGATTTCCAATACAATGCCAAGATAATAAACCAAACACTAGAGAATATCCAACACTGAGAAATGTGCCTCTCTCTCTTCTTCTTCTTCCGACAACTACAACTTCCTTCAAACTTGCACACTAGATAAGTGACTTAAGTGAGTGTGAGAATGAGGCATCATCCTCTCTTATTTATACTAGTTGTTAGGCACTAAGGGTGTGTCTCTTCACCAATTTGGTTCGACTTCTTCAATTAGAGGCTAAAACCACTTTAATTATCCCTAGGGGTTGACTTTACAATCACCATCATATACTAGTGTTTGACCAATCCACAAAAGGGGATTTGGTCATATAAAAGACCCGACAAGATCAATCCACAAAAGGGGATTTGATCTATATAAATAACTCAATAATAATAAGAATATTCTTCGCAATTACAATATTTCAACAGTATCGAGACCTCAAGTCAATCTTAGAGAAAATTGTAGTGCCCCTTAATTGGTCAAAAAAGTCATCAATTCTTGGCAAGGGATACTTATTCTTAATGGTCATCTTGTTGAGTTGTCTATAGTCTATGCACAACCTGAGTGTGCCATCCTTCTTCTTCACAAACAAGGTTGGTGCTCCCAAAGGAAACACACTAGGACAAATGTAACCTTTCTCCAACATCTCCTTTAGCTATAGTTTGAGCTCAACTAGCTCTGGTGTACTCATTCTATAGGGTGCTCTAGACATTGGCACCACTCTGGGTACAAGTTCTATTGGAAAATCAATATCTCTTCTTAGAGGTAGACCTGGTACCTATTTTGGAAACACATATTTATACTCTCTTAATAGAGGATGGTCCTATAGGCTTGGTTTATTGTCCTCGGTAGAGTTCAACACTTGTATTTCATACAAAGGACATCATTTTTGCAATACTTATTGACTTAAAGGGTTCACTAATACAATCTTTTGAATTCCTTGTAGGGTTGCTTTCTTCCCCTCCTCATCTTCACACTCCAATGTTTTATTATAATAATCCAACTTGGATTTATGGGAATCCAACCAATCCATGCCAATAAAAAATTCATAATATCCTAAAGGGAGCATGTTTAGGGTTGCTTGGGTGGGAAATCCATTCAAAATGAATTGGCATGTTGGTATGACCTCTGTCACTTTTATTTTTCTTCCATTGGCTAGTTGTACCAGCCACGATTTAACATGTTTTACTTGTTGCAATTTACATTTCTCAAAAGTTTGAGGGGAAACATAACTCATATTAGAACCAAGGTCAATTAAAATGGAAACTAGATAATTGACAATCATACCTTCCATCTCCACCACTGAAGTTTGGTGGTCAGCTTTTCTATTATCCATGGTTGCATAGATTTTTCGCATGTTCCTAGCCACATCATTTACTGTGGTATCCTCTTGGATGTTTTAGATCATCCTATTTTCTTGTTTCTTATGTGGCCAGTCCCTCTGCAAATGTTCTTCTTCCAATCCTTATGAGGTTCTACCTTGTTCTTGAATTGCTCATAGCAGTACCTTGCCTTTCGAATAGTGTCTTCTAAAGTCTTAGGTTCATCAAACTCAATGTTGTCCTGGAAGGACTGAGGAAGTACACTAATAAACTATTTCATCTTTACCTTTCCATGCTTTATGTAGGGCACATACCTCATCATATCAAGAAATTTGTTGATATATTTATCTATTGTGAGATGTCCCAGCTTTCAAACATGTACTTCCTCTTAAAGTATTTCTCGAATTGTTTCCATGACAAATCCTTTTCATGAATTTCTTTCACATTTCTAAGGTCCTCCCACCAAATGGAGGCCTTTCCATTCAAGTTAAAAATGGTTATTTGGGCCTTTAAGTTTTTAGAGTAGTCATGGACTCTGAAGTAATTCTTCAAGCCAAGTAGCCAAACTTTGGCTTCTTCCCCCTTTTTAATTTCTCCATCGAAAGTAGGTGGTTTGGCTTTGATAAACTCTTCAGAGTCATGGCTCTTGGAATGTTTCCTCCTCTTTCTTATCCTCTGAGAATGTAAACTAGTTTGACTACTAGATAATTCCTTGGAGTTGTCAGTTTCCTCACTAGAGGATTCTTCAATTGAATCCTTGACAATAGCATGCCTCTTGGATCCATGTTGGGCCTTCTTTGAGGTGATTCTCCTTGTGTTGTTACTTTAAACACCATGTTTTTGTATCTCAGGTGGGCTTTGGGTTTTCTTAGTATGATGTTTATCCATGTTATTAGCCATTGGTCCATGTTGCAGTTGTCTCTATATGTCTGATAGGCTTTGCAACAAGACTGCCTTTACTTCAGTTTGTTTTTCATGTTCTTTTATCTTCCTTTCATTGTTTTCCTTACAACTTTGTAATTCTACAATGAGGCTTATTACAGTTTCATCCTAATCTGGAGGAGTTTCCACCACCCTCCTCTCATCAAATTCTTCTTCTCTATTGTGGCATATTTCTTCCAACTCATGGTAGTCACCATTCTTTACGTTGTAGTTTTCCGTGTTGTCCATTGATTGTTTACGTGTTGATAACAACATTTTATGTTAGTTAACTTTCTACTAATTTATGAACAACACATGCAATTTGTAAGGTGAAATCAACTTCATTATTTGGCAACATTAGCAACACATATTTCAGATTTTTAAAACATGTAACAACAACAAAAATTTGTGTTCCTTTCTTCAGTAATAGACTTTACATAAGATCTTATGGATGGGATAAGATAGGATGCTACCCCTTAAAAGTTTTCTAATAAAATTGTATTCACTTGTTCATGAGCCTAAGTAGGTCGAGTATTTTTGCATGCTCCGATACCAATCTGTCACAAACTCAACCCCCTAAGTATCCTTTTAAGGGATGGGGCATAAAATTTTCACTCACTCAATGCCATGTAGCACCCACGTGGCTCCCTGTCACTCGGAATGCCACATCATCATAGCATACAAAGACTCGTCCAACCAGAGGTTGACGCTTGTCTATCTCTTATAGGCCTATTAAATTGATTAATCATTATCATAATAGAATCTCTTTCTTTCCTAATTATTTATTTAATCCTCATTAGGGATAATTGATCTTCATTAATCCATTAACCCCGTAATTACATTTTTATTTTGGCCTAAATTACTGGCCCGTTAAAACCGAGGAATACTTCCCTTTCACCTTGGGAATCCCACAATTCGAGATGGATTTAGAGTTAATTATTATATTAGTACCCCGTCACATTAACTTATAATATAATCATGTTACTAAATAGCTTTTAATCAATTATATTATAATATAATCTTATTTAATTATAATATAATATAATTAAATATGCCAAAGTGCACTTAGGGTTATTAATATCAATTAACACCTAAATCACCAAACTTTGGTAATTACTTCCCAAGCTTTCATGAACATACCCAAAACTCTCGAATGTTGAAGGGTCCGACTTATATTATACCGTGATGAAAATACAATAAATTATATTACCTTATAATATAATAAATTACATTTAATATTTATTATAATCGATTTCATATTCTTAATCTCACTCAACATAATATAATGTAATTAATTACATTTAATATTTATGATAACCTTGGAACATGGAAAGGTGGGTTCGAGTCTTCAGCTATTTTAGCTCATGCACTCTATCACCCCAAACATGCTGGAGTCTCGAACTCTCGAAGTTCTGAAGTGGTCCCACGCACATGGGTTATAATACGCATATAATATAATTATTTGGGAAAAGGTTGACCTCATCCATGTAAGGGTTTATGATATTATACAATATATTATAATACCATAAGCCCCCTTAAAGTTTATACCTAAGAATTTTAATTTTCCATTAAATGTTTTCCTAAGGAGACTCTCGGTCAGAAGCCTTTCAAGGAGTTATCACAACCCAATCACTTCAACATCCTGAAGCCCTGAAGCCTTGAAGTGGACTCACATGCAGACATTACACGTTAAATAATAATTTAAATGGAAAAGGATTTGGTTTAATTTTATAATAAACCCCATCAAATTTCGTGCCTGGGTTTATATATATATATATATATATATATATATATATAACAATTTTACAAGTTCGTCACTCTCCATGCTCGAAGTCTCAATAATTACAAAATTATTAAGAAGTTGATCATGCGTGGATTAATCATGTTTAGTATGTAATCTTGTGAGGTCTTTCTCCAATTCACTATCCACTTCAAACCTCTGGAGTCCGAAGCCTCGAAGCCTATGAGTTTATTAACACACACATATATATAACCACAAGGAGCTTTTCTAGATCTACATTGAGAGTCTGATGTGGGAATTCCATTCCTTCATTCATTCATCCAACGAAAGCTGTCAAATTGCATTATGCAACTTTGAATTCAAGTAACATGAAAATGATTGATGGACTTGAAAGATTTTTTAGTGCCTTAATTTTTAATTTAAAAAAGAAGAAGTAATTTTAGACTCACATTGAATTATTATTTATTTTAACAAACAATAACGTTACCACAAGAGATCGCAACAACATAATCACGATTGCCTATGGCAATTCGTGAAACTCCTTTGGAACCTTAAAAGTTTTATCTAATTCCATATACATATAAGGTGTGTGTGCACAATAAAGACATCAGCAAAGTTGATTGCATATATTTCATGTGTCTCTATGTGAAGTGACTTTGTTTTTAAACTGAAGAGACCATGGAGATAGAGGAACCTCACCCACGAAGAGAGTTCTCAGAAAATGAGAAATTGAAAAGAGATATACAAAGTTCTGGCCACTTTGTATATCTCTTTTCAAGTCACTCGTGGCTGGTGAACGCTGAAATAATTGAGTCATGGGCATTAAATAGCCGTAGAACCTTGTGCATTAAATAACCGATGCGGTAAGAGCTCGAGGTAGGAAAATCTCGTCCAGTAAATAATAGTTGGAGTAAAAATCGTGGCTGGTAAACTTGAGCTTTTTAGAAAATGAATCGTTAATCACTCAGAGGTGGCAATCAACTAGCCATTATAGTAAATTTTAAATATGATTAAGTAAAAGTAAAAAAATAAACATGTAAACTGATGTCTTTATAATAGTGAGGAAGTTAGTGGTTGAAATCACAACCATTGATTTATTGGTACGACTAAGAATATTCCAACAATATTTAATCTTGTCCATACAAAACTGATTAAGTATTAAAAACATATTAAAAATGCCATTTACAATCGTGTTATTGGAATGTTGTTACAAACTTTGTGGTGTATCCAAAGAATGGGATGCTTTATTTTTAAAATACATTCACATATATTCTCTAAACCTAACCCTAATACTAATAACACCTAACTCTAAAACCCTAACACTAATACGAATACTGTAAACCTAATAAATGTATTCCGGGATTTTGCAGGCCAAGTTTGATGTAATGGATAATGGATAACTCTTCCAACATCATCTGAAAGAATTAATACCTGTTGAGAAGAAGGCATAGGCCATCGCCCTCCTTAGTGTGGAGCTTAGTTTGAATTTACATATAGCAACTTTAAAATTTCCATAATCCATAAAAACTTTAAACTTTCCATTAAAATATGATGATCATAATATCAATCTTTATCTGTCAAAGGAAACCATCGTCTCCCCACCGTCTCCCGTCTTTCCGGGCTGTCACGAAAATGCAGAAAATAAGCTACACAGCCTAAATTCAAGTCTTTTTAAGAATATTAAGGAAATCCACCATTATATTAAAATGCATGCGGATACCTCGTCCGATGTAATTTGAGCAGGATCACCAGAAGACCATGTGCTGAGGCGGTTTATAGCTTTAGTACCCTGCAAATTAATTAGGGCATAACCACTATCAATATTCATGAACACAACACAAGGATCTTCGCTGTCCCATTTTATAGTTTATTCTCACCTCTCCCTCCCAATCACAGCGATATGTAATATAAGCCAGCGTGAGCGTCTGCATTGTTGTCCCGCATATCATTCCTATCAATTTCGTGTGTTGTTTTTCATGATTGTATTAATGATGTTGTTTTTCATTGACTTCGCGTACAGATGGGCCTTCGTTCAAAATCGACACACCTAACGGGACTCCGATGACGGAGAAACACCCTATGTTGATCCACGCAACATGAGCTTTCTATCTAGCGCCAATGGCTACACCTGAAATCATTGAAAACAAGACATGCACTTTTAACTATTACCGTACGCCAAAAATTTCAAATATGTATTCATCTCATATATGGGGAAAAAATGTATGAGATCATGGTGTTACAGGTTTTCTGTCATGACTAATTTGGTTATTGTTAAGCTTCTTTGTTGAAAGAAGGAATAGTTGTAGAGTCAAATAATGGCTATAGATCCACATAATTTTGAACCTGAATTATTTGCATAACCATATCTCACATCCCATCCTCGTCATGTAGACTATGCATTGTCATTAACAATAGTAACTGCACAAGTTTTTCACAGAGCATTCAGATAAAAAATAAAAAAAAGGTACAGCATCTTAAGAACTATATATTTTCAAGCAATCGCTAGGTTTTTTCATTCTGGATAGGGTGATGTGGAAGGACCACAATTTCACTGTTTGGTGTGAAGATTGCAATAGAAGGTAATAGTTAGTTATGGATGGGTTAATTAAAAAATGGTTGAAGAAGAAAAATTGTAGGATGATTTATAGTGGTTTCATATATAGTATAAAAATAATGGAAACGCCATGGGTGAGTGCAAGTTAATGATGGTCTTTCATGATAGGTCAATGGCAATGCAAACTTAGAAAATTGAATTAGCTTTCCTAATATACAACTTTTATTCATAGAAATTGTCAATAACTATGTCAAATTTGATTTTTTCTAATAGTCTTATCTTACTTTTCCAACAAAATATAAGGTATATTTTTTTGTTCGTGCAAGTGTTGAGTACCTTAATGATGGAATTTCATTCCAAAAACCTGTATAATTGTACAAAACCCATTGTTCTTGTGCGGTGTATCTTTTGGAAATTTATGATATCAATTTTATATTTTTTTTAAATTATCAAAGTCAACATATCCCTAAAATTACAACGTATGTGCAGGCTAAGAGGGTCTTAACATGATCAAAACAATTTATTTTTTTTAAGATCATAAATATCCGCCTCCTCTAGTATCGCATATAACTCATTCAAGAAATGGTTAAGCGGACAAAAATTTATAGCAGAAATAAGAGAGGTGTGTATTATAGGATTTTGATATATGTCAATACAAAAATAGATTAAAAATAGTAAACATTGTTAATTTTATTTTTAAATGTATATTTGGAATCTGCATTGCCAACTCTATATGTGTTTGTATTTTCTTCAATAACTGAATTGTGTAACCTACAGAAAAATAACGTCAAAAACAAAGATATGGAGAGAAATTCATAAAAAATGAGACATGTATTTGTAGACTGAACCACTAGGTTTGTCACCAAACACTTATTCTAGATTTGTCACTCCCACTCGGAAAAATTTGAAATTCAAATAATGTGTTTGTGCTTTAAGAAAGTGTGTGCGTTCCTGTTAACACAAATCAATTCTCTCTCTCTCTCTCTCTCTCTCTCTCTCTCTCTCTCTCGATCGATTGATTTCTCCCCCTCCCTC
>ML794915.1:3403-14362 GCA_009831015.1 Picea engelmannii | reverse complement strand
TATGTTATAAAATTATTTTGTATTTTCTCTATCTTTCTCCAGGATTCACGAGAGATACTACAACCACAGACTTCACGTCCATAAAGAATAATAGGTGTAACAAGAGTCTCAAAGAGGAGTTTCTTCTTATCCCAACTCCAAAGATCAGTTGATTTACAATTGTTTTCAAGCCCATAATAAGATTTCCATCCCCCAATAATCATTTTCTCAATGCTATAATTTCAATTGAGCTTGTGGTGAATATCAATTCCAAGATATTTGTATGAATTCACTTCCTCCAAGTTGTTGTTGTCATATACAAAGGTATCATAAGGGATCTTATTGGATTTAATAATCATGGCCTTAGTCTTATCAGTATTAACAGTCATACCCATATTGGAGCAAAAATCCTTGAGGATTCTTGGTTGGTTTTCAAGATCATGGGGACTCCTTTCCATAAGAACGATATCATCGGCATAAAGAAGAAGATTGATGACTATACCAGTGAGAGTAGGGATGACACAACCTTCTTTTTCCAAGCATTCTTCTAACTTATCAATGTATATGCCAAAAAGGGTAGGGGACAAGGGACAACCTTGTTTGACTCTAATATTGCAGTTAATCTCTTTTGACCAGCCTTTAGTGTTTTTAAACTTAACAATAACGTTCACATACATCCTTATTGCAGCATCCCTCAACTCGAGAGGCACTTTTATCTCTTCCAACCTATTCCAAAGGTTTTTCCTAGGAGCCATGTCAAAAGTTTTTCTAAAGTTAACAAAACAACAAAAAAGATTGGTTTTAGTATTGCGGAACTCCTCTGCAATGATTTTAAAGGTAACAATATGGCCCACAGTTGAATGATATCTCCTAAACTCGGTCTGGCCTTTATCTCTTTTACCGTGACTTTCTAGCCAAATGATAATCTTATTTTCCAAAATAATTCCATAAAGCTTGGCTAAAATCGGGCTAATTATAATGGTCCTATAATTAGAGGGAATGTTTTTATCCCCTTTTTTAAAAATAGGAACAATGAGGCTTTGCATCCAAGGTTTAGGGAAGCCCTGTTTGACTGTTAAATTGAAGAGCTTGTGTATGTGAGGGATAAGGATTGGCCCTCCAATTTTCAAAATCTCAGCTTGGTAGCCTTCAATGTCCTTAGCTTTCCCATTTGCGAGTCGCTTAACCTCGAACTCTATGTCATCTAAAGAAAAAACTTCTTCCTTTGTAGGGACAATAGGAATGGTGTCCATGGCATTAGGGAACTCGTAAAAACTTTTAAGGTAGGAATTCCAGTCCGTTAAAGGAATCCTATTATTTTCTTTAGTATTTCATTTTAAAATTTAGCTCCAGAACTTCTTAGGATCCAACTTGTATAGTTGTGAAAGTTGCTCTTGTCTTTTATTGATATAGTATATTTTTTTCCTTTTAATTAGGGCTTTGTACGTATTGATCTTATCTAGTTTTAAGGGCTCATTAGAAGCATCCCTAATGGATTTCCTAGCAATTTTACACTCTTTATCATACCAAGGGTTGGTTGTTCTATTATTCTTTTTATGGGACGTCTCGAAAGAGAACTTGTTAATAGAAGTGGAAAGGGTAGTTGTAAAATTATGATAGAGTTCTTCAATGTTGTCCTTATAAGTTAGGAGGTTTAATTTACTATTTAAATCCTTTAATAAAATGTCAACTTTACTTTTGTCAAAGCACAAATTCCTTTGATTATCAAAATTCTCTTCAATGGTGCTCCTATACATGGAAAATTTAGAGTTAGGGTTAAAGGTTTATGATCAAAGTCAGGTTCATGGTCATTTAAAAGGTCAAAAGGTGTTATTTGGTTGGAAACGGAGATATCAGATATCACATAATCTACAACACTACTACCTAGCCCATGAATACTACCTAGCCTATGAATACAGGTCATTTGGTTGGAGTTTGGTGATCATGACCATACCTAGTTACAGTTGATCATGATCTTTGTTAAGCCAAAGCTTTTTTCGGAAATATTTGCACTCTAAAAGTATTAACTGCTTTACCCGAAAGTACAGGCTGAACACTGCTGAGGATAGTAAATGCCATCAAAATAGCCAATTTAGAAACAGAGTCATTAATGATTGTGTTGCTTGTAAAATCCATAGCAAATTCCTCGGTTCCTAGCTCATTAGTAACCCTCACACTGCATTAACACGATACAAATTAATATAGCATAGAGCGACCCTTGCAAATTTTCGAACAGGCTATTCGGTACTATTCCTCATTGCAGCTAAAAATCCAAGTGGCATCATTTGTTCCCAACCGTTGACGTTTATGCTCTAAGAATGAGAAGAAAATTCAAGATGTTAAAATATGAATAAAAGCATTCTGTATTGTTCTCATACAAAACAACTGATACCATGTTCTTTACAAGATAGAAAGGGAATCCACTGCAACTTCTAACAAAAATGAACCTCTAAACTGTTTGAGTAGAAACAAAAATGTCAACTCCTTTGTGAAGAAATTCTAACAAAATTTGACGAAACCAAAATTACGGTTGGTTAAAAATACTTTCAAAACCGAGTTACGTGGAACCTACCATAGCATGACACCAAATGCGACAGATAATTTAATAAAAGGCCACAAGTCATCGAATGCATGTCTTGACAGTCCGGTCCATGTCTGCGGACAACCTCCAAAAACAATATAAAAAAATTGGGCAATTGGAACCACCCAGGTCGATAAATTCAGTGACATCGTTGCTCCGAAAAGTCCCATATAAAATCTAATGACGAAGAACCAGATTAGAACAATATGAAGCACCAAAGTGACTGCAGCGATCCACGCAGTAACCATGTTTTTCAACTGCGACTGTAGGTATCTCTGGAACGGAAACACGAATATAAATGTGAAGTGTTTAGAAATTAACCAGATTGAAACCGCTCGATAATTCAGCAATATCATCTGACTCATTCATCAGCTTCAACGACGATGCAAAAACGCTGCATATATACTTTCAATATATAGGTATATGTACTCTATGTTTTTCTGGATTTGAACTTGTGATCTAAGTTCCTTTGGATTTGAACTTTTTTTTTTTTCCGCTACCACTATAACCTCCAGGTGTGCCCACGATGCCCCTTACGCGGCACACAAGGTAAGTCGGGGGGAATTGAACTCGAAACCTCATGGAACTTCATTTTCACGGCACTTGCCAATTGAGCTACCCTCCCGGGGCCCTCTGGATTTGAACTTGTGACCTAAGTTCCTCTGGATTTGAATTTGTGACTTTTTAGGGAGGAATACATGTTCCTAACCATTAGACCCACACTCAAAAAAATAACTTTCCTTTTAATGTGTTTGGTCTCAAAAACCCTCTTTCAAATGCAGTAGTCTAAACATTCTATAAAATGATTATAAAAAGGGTAATCTAAACGTTCTACATTTTGGCAGGGTTTTTTAGCATAATGAATCTATTTATACATTCAGAAATGTAATTTAAATAACAAAAAATAGTTTACGCTGGTTTTTTTAGATATTCGGCAGAGTTAGAATAGGGATAGAGGCACATTAAATGTAATCAGTTTTTTGTAACTAAGTGAAGACTCCTATATATCTATGTAATCTTGTTAAGGCAGTGAGTATGAGATGTGAGAGTGCTTGAGATGCAGTGAGTGGCCTGACTGATGTATTATCTCCCTTGCATAACATTAACCGCCCGTGGATGTTTCCCTGTATAGGGTTTTACCATGTTAAAAACGTTGTGTCAATTCTATGTTTGCTCATTTGCTTGTATTTTTTTTCTATATTTTCTTCCCCTGCAGAACAACAATCGGTATCAAAGCTCGTGAAGAAGTTGCAGCAAGTGAGCCAAGAATATCTGTGTGAGTTCAACAACCTCTAAGAAAGAGTTTAAATTTTCATATGCACCGGAAATTCAGGTTAGAGAAGCGTCCAAAGACGGACACACCCTGTACACGGAGAGAGGAGTGTCTCTCTTGGACAGACACGACCTGTGCATGGGGTTAGGGCATCTTGTCCATGACCTATGCATGGGGTGAGGGCATCCAAGACGCGTAGGCCATAGTTCCGGGAGAGGTATATCAATCAACCCATGGTAAAAGTTTTTAAAAGTTGTTTTGTTTCATTTTATTTTACATAAAAAAACACCTTGGCAAATTAATGGGAGGATAAAAGATATTATTTAAAGGAGTATCTTTTATGTGAGGTGAATCTCACGTGGATGTTATGTTGAAGTGGATATAAAAGGTTTTATGATATATATATATATAAATTTGTATTGTTTTAAATCTTTTGTGGTTAACATTTAACCTTATTTATTAAGGATCTGCATTTTCATCCATTAGTTAAAAAGCCAAGTATTATAAGTTGTGTTCGAAGTTTGAAGTTGAAAATTTCAGCGGTAAAAGCAACTTTGAGCTCTAGAAGCTCAAGATGACGGATTTATTGGTGCAACAAGGGTTGCAAAAAGCATTGGCAGACAAGACAAATAAACCATCAACTATGACAAATGAGGAATGGGAAGATCTGGATGCAAAAGTTATTAGTACCATTTGTTTATGTCTGGCGTATGATGTTTTGTTTAATATCGTAGGAGAGGATACAACATCGGGATTATGGATCAAGATGGAAAGTCTATATATGACGAAGTCCTTAACAAGTAGGATCTACTTGAAGAGACAGTTGTACAGTTTATGGATGAAATAAGGTACAATAATTGTTGACCATTTAAATACCTTTAATACCATTATAGTTCAATTGACTAGTATGGAAGTTAAATTCGAAGATGAAGATAAGGCTATTACACTATTGTGTCTGTTGCCTGAGTCTTGGGATAATCTAGTCACCTCTATTAGATTTAGCTCAACATATGTTTTAGATTATGACTTTGTTGTGGGAGCTTTGTTAGCGGAGGAGATGAGGAGAAAATATAGTCAAGAAACCTCAACTTTAGAGGCGATGTTGGTTAGAGGTCAAACTAAAGAGTAGAATCAGATAATTTCTTCTCGATCTAAGTCAAGACGCAGAAAGGGTAAAGCAAAATGTTGGTATTGTGGAAAAACAGGACATCTCAAGCAAGACTGCTGGAAAAGAAAGGAATCCGAGGAAAACTCTATGAAGGAAGCAAATTGGGTTGTAACAAATTCGGGTATGACTGATGAATTTTTATCTGTTTCTATAATTTACAATATCAAGAATAATGGTAATTATATTCAAGTGCCTCCCACCACATGTTCTCACATAGAAATTGGTTCAATTCTTACCAATATATTGATGAGGGTGTAGTGTTTATGGGAAATGGTATTCCCTGTAAAACTGTTGAGGTTGGCAGTTTAGAATCAAGATGTTCGATGATATTGTTAGGGAATTAATGCATGTTAGATATGTACCTAAGCTTAAATCAAATTTGATTTCATTAGGAGTGTTGGATTCTTGTGGATATAAGTATACAAGTCAACGTGGAGCACTCACATTGTCGAAAGGTAGTTTAGTAGTGATGAAGGCAACAAAGGTTGATAACCTTTATAAGTTGGAAGGGAGTACTGAAGTGGCATCTGAAGTGACAGATGTATCTTCTTGTTTATGGCAAAAGCATCAAGGTCATAAGAGAAAGAAAGAATTGCAGGTACTGGTAAGCGGTAAATCATTTCCAGACTTAAAATCTGTGTTTCTGAATTCTTGTTTGTTTTATATCTCTACAAGTTATGATGGTGGTATAAAGGGATGTTGTGTGTGAGATCCTACTACTCACAAGGTCATCATTGACAGAGATATAGTATGTATGGAACAAACAGAAGTGTTGATTCAAGATCGCAACGATAAATTTGTTTACATGCTAGATAATTCATTGTATGGCCTATTGGTACCCATGCAAATATACAAGAGGTTTGAATCCTTCATAGTGAGTTAGAATTTTTCAAAGGGTAGGAATGACTATACAATTTATAGTACATTCACAATCTTGATGTTATTTGTTGATGATATGCTTGATGCAATCCGAAGCATGGATAAAATTAGTAATAAAATGACTCGGGTGGACATGACAATTCAGATGAGGGATCAAGGAGTAGCAAAACAAATTATGGGCATAGAAGTACACATAGATGGTAATGGTAAGTTGTGGTTGGATTTTAGTATGAACATTGTAAAACCATTTTTTATCCATGTTGTTTTCCATTATAAGTTTTCTTCAAGCATAGGTCTTATTTATAAACAAGAAAAGGTTATGTCTCGTGTAAGTTTAGTAAGAGGTATGTTGTATGTGATGAAATGGTTAAGACCAGATGTTTCACATGCTAATGATGTTGTCAAATACGTGACAGATTCAGGTGTTGCAGTGAAATGGGTGCTTCAAAGTTTGAGAAGCACAAATGTCACCTATAATGGTTACAGTGAGATAGTCTGTAATAATTGTAATGTATATATTTTACAGGTGTCTTGGATAGAAGGATATATATATCACTACATATGTCTCAAAACACTATTGTGGAAGACATGTTGGAGGTGGAGTGACCCCTCATGAAATCCAAACTCGTGCAAGTCACACAGGCGAGATCATGAAACCAGTTTTATTAGAGAAGTTGCAATGATGCTTGACTTCTCTTGGATTGCAACATAGGTGATGAATAAATTGGACAATGATATTTAGGTAAATTGTTTTCAAGGTGGATATTGTTGGATAATGCCAACCAATTTACACTCATTTTTTTAGATATTGGGTTGATTTTATGGCCCCTATTATTCTGTAATTAGTTGGATCAAATCAGTCAGATTTAGAATAGGGATAGAGACACATTAAATGTAATCAATTTCTTGTAACTAAGTGAATATTACTATATATCTATGTAATCTTGTTAAGGCAGTGAGTGTAATATGTGAGAGTTATTGAGACGCAATGAGTGGTCTGGTTAATGTATTATCTCCATTGTATAATATTAATCGAATATCATTATCCCATGGATGTTTCCCTATATAGGGTTTTACCACATAAAAACGTTGTGTCAATTCTATGTTTTTGAATTTGCTTGTATTTTTTTCTATATTTTCTTATGTTGCATAACAACAAAGCATCATTCTAATTTTCCACTTGCTAGGTCACCCACACTGTAACCGACATAGGTGGTCAATTGGTGTCATTATCACATTATGCATGGTGTATTGTGCATGTCATTATACAACAGATCAGTGCTCTACATAAACTAAGTGCATTGATAAGTTATATGTTTTGAAGACTATAATGCATTATATTAAATAGATTTGGTTTAATAAACACTATAATGCATTACATTAAATAGATTCAATTATCTTTATTATTGTTACACATCAACATTACTCGTTTCGATAAGTGTTACAAGTGTCGCAAGTGTCAAGCAAAGCATGCTGCCATGATACCCATGTCATACTTATAATGACATTAAGAAGACACTTAAAATGCCTCAAACACTTGATTTGAAGGAAAAGGAGTGGTTAACTGGAGTTAAGTACCTCTTGCCACCTGAAAGAAGCATTCAATCTAAGGTTTTAGAAGAGAGCGCTCCCCTATATCACTCTTAGGAGCGTTGGTGCTCCCCTATAAAGTGATAGGGAGCGTTATAACACCAAACATCCCTTCTGAAGGAGAATTATGCATTTCAAGAGCGTTGGCACCCCCCTAAAGCCTACTAGGAAGCGCTATAGTTCTCTGATGGCCTTTTTGAGGGAGCGCTACCTATTCCGGGCAGCAGTTGATCTGTTGAGGAGAATAAGGGGAAGATATTTCAATCTTGGAAGGCAGTTGCATTCGAACTCCTGGTTTAGCCATGATCTTAGGGAAGATCCCTGACTCAAGGAGGAAAATCCTCATCTTACCCTAAAGATACCTCAAGAGGTTAGGCCTCTCTAAACCTATATAAGCAGGCTCTATGATGGTGAAAAAGGGGGGGGAAGAATTGGAAGCATGAAACCTATGATCTCATAGGAAACATACAGTGAACTGGAGGAAAGTAATCAGTGAAGTTGTTGTCATCCAGATCGTGGATATTTTGAGCAAGGGTTAGAYAAAGGGKACTTGACGAAGCTGYCGCATTTGCATCTACGGTTGTAAGTTACTTYTGTCGTTGTTCTCATCAATATGACACGCTTGGCCTGTTTCTTTCTAGTTTGTGTTTAATCTCACATGAACTTGTCTCTGATAGATAGATCTATTTCAAGCTAATATCAATAGAGTAGGAAGTGGTTGTACTATTGTTTGTCTACAGGGCTCATCGAGGAGCGAAAGATTGGAGCTCAACTCAGAGCGTGCAGGGACAAACGCCGAAAAAAGGTACTTCTTTTCTCCTTCCTTCTCATATGTTAGTTTGTATAGATCTAAAAGGAAGTCAGTGTCCATGTTAAGCGTCTTCTGTCTTAAGAGTTAAGAGTCTAGCTCTTAAGAGGAGATCTACCTGTCAGCAGGGAGATTTTCCTTAAACAGAAATTGGCGACTCCACTGGGGATAATCGAATCGAAACTTTTGGTTTTGATTTTTTCTCATAAGACATTGTATTTCCCTTTGGTTGTTTTCCGGCCTTGTTCACCCCTTCATATCTGATTGCATTGGCTGATTGACTCTTCACTCCATCACACTCAGCTTGATTGCAAAAAATTCCATTGAAATTTTGGGTTTTTTGGACTTTTTATGAGTTTTTTTAGCCTGGCGCCCCCCTGCCCATGTTAGTAGAGTGCCAGCACTCCCTGGAAGTGTTAGATAGAGATTTATAATGCTCTGGTGGCCCTTATACCAGAGCGCCAGCCCCTTTTTGCTCAAAATCTTTTCAAAAAATTCCATTTTTCGGAGGTCCAGACCCTGTTTCTTCACTTGTTGAGCTACTTTGTGATTCAATGATTCTTCCTTTGACCTCTGACATGATTTCTCCTGAGAAGTAAACACCTTATTGTTCATCTTTTATGCCCTTCTTCATTCTTTTTGAGTTTTTGTTGTTGAGAGCTTGAAATCAATCCCCTGCTTTCTTCTCTCCTATCCAACTGAGCGGGAACTCCAGTGAAGGAATTTAGAACTCTGTGACTCTTCTCATTTGGTTCTTTGAGGTCATCTGATCCAATCTCTTTCTCCTTCCTTTTGCGTTTTTTTATTTTCTTTCTCTTGTTTGATTGCAAAAGGGTGTGTTGTTTGTGTGAAATCTGCGTTTTCTTGTCCGAATCTCCTTGATCTGAAAGGGTAGTTGGCAGGACAAGTTTTTCATTGAATTGATCATCATTCGCATGCAAACGACAAAAGTACATCTTAATGATTAGTTTGCATATTAGTTTGCATTTCTGAAATGTTGTAGCATCATACTGGATTTGATTGAGAACAGAATTGATTGAGGGCATTCCTTATCAAGTGTTTGATAGTGAAAATGACTCTTCCTCTTTCCCTTAAATAGATATTCGTTGAAAAGAAATGATTGCTTATCATATTTCATGCATATTTTTGGGAATTGAGTCATCATTCCATCAATTTCACTTTCATACACCCTCTAAGTAAACAACAGCCATTAAAATTAATGCTTAACTAAAATTTATCTGAGTTTTTACATCTTTGTTAGCAAACTTACATTAGTTTAAGGTGTAGGGCTTTGGAATAGGTTGAAAGGATAACTTTCCAAAGCTATCAAACAAACTTAGTATCTTGCGGTAGAGAGAGTTAAATCCAATTGTCGTATTGGCTTGCTAGGATCCCCCTCTCACACAGGGGTTACGCATGAGGTCGCATTCGGGTGAGTTACAGAGATTATCCCTTTGTGGTTCAACTATTTGTAATGGTTGGATCGTATATTGGGGGTCATTGGAAGGTATACCCACAATTATGTGTGGGACCCTTTAATCAAGTTGATTTCGGACTTGTTATCCTGCCCATACGTTCCGACTGGACTGTCAACTGTACCCGCCTGGGGGCTGACTACGAGTTGGTGACCTTAGTAGCCACAATCTTTAGGGTCTCACACAAGGTGAAAGTGAAGGGAAGTCTCACTGTACCTATAACAGACATTGGTCAAACTCACTTGGGCTCCTTGGAGGGTAAATCCACAATTACTGTGTGGAAGATTGCACCAAGGCATAAGTCCATTAAGCAGGTCGCCAACATAACTGATCCACCCACTCTATCCCTACCCCTTCCTATTTTGATCTCGCGACGTTGGATTTCATCACCAACTAGTGGTTTCATCATAGGAAGGTTTGTTTGATTGATTGCTTCTCAAATTCATAGTGTGTGTTGTTTGTTTTACTTAGTGGACCTTAGGCCGAGTCAGTGTTAATGGCATCGAATCCTGGGAGTACCAATGGAGGAACCCCTTCTCCTGTGGAACCTTATATCTTTCCTTCATTTGGAAACTTTGGTCCTCCATATGTTGCCACACTGAGTCTTCCAGGACTCACTATTGGATTACCAGTTTGGTTGTTCCCCACTCCTGTGATCTTGAATCCTCCCAATGTTTCAGTTGCACCTAATACTTTGGATGTCAATACACCACCCACACATCAACCTCATGTTGACTTTTTTCCCTCTTCGTCCATCAAATCTCCTTCCATTTCTCCTTCTTCGCCTAGTGAAATCTCTAAAGAAAGTAGTCAGGTTGATTAGAAGAAGAAGAAACGAAAAGAGAAGAAGAAGAAGAACCCGAAAAGGACAAAGGCCCCAACAACATCAGATGTTGGCTCTAAGAAACCAGTTACTATTAATAGTATTGGGAGTGTTGATGAGGTCAACAATATTAAAATGAAGAATCCAAAACCCAAATTCCCTTACAACCTTTGTAAGGGTGACCACTTTCTGAGTGATTGCCCTGGTCTTACCCAGATCTTAGAAATGTGGTCCTCCATGTCATCGGCCTCTGTCAGTCATGTCGATGATACCTCGTCAACTAGTGATGTTCAGGTTGGTAAGAAGAAGCAAACTGTCAAGTTCCCTTGCATGTTATGTAAAGGTAATCATTACTCTCACCTTTGTCCTCGCATGGACGAGGC
>ML794914.1:224143-238764 GCA_009831015.1 Picea engelmannii | reverse complement strand
GAATGGTGACTCTTCACACTTGCCAGATTAGTATAAATAAGAGGCTAGCGCCTCACTTCTAACACACTTCACTTGCTCATGTTCTTATGAGGCAAGTTGATATTTCAAGTTGGTGAAAGAAGAAGAAGGGTGGCGCATCTCTTAGAGGATGATTTTCTGTATTGGTTGAGTTATCTCTTGAACTCTTGATAAGCTATTTATGATAAGGAAGTTTTTGCTAGGTTTTCTTCCCCTAGAGGGTTTCCCAGGATAAATGTTGTGTCTATTGTGGATGTGTATTTCTCAGTGATCTTGTGGTTATTATGATCTTGTCTTTATGAAATGCAAAGAACTATAATATCAGCATAAAACATTAACAATAATATCCCTGATATCCCCATCCTATTTTATCAGGCTCTTCCACACAACAATGGGTTTCTCCTTGAGTATTAAGAAGCAAGGCATGGGCATTGTTATCATGCAATTTGTACTTTGATCAAAGGAAAGGTTAAAGGAGAGCAAATTGACGTAATTGTAGACTATCCTATCACTATCACCTCAATAAGATGTCTCTTTCTATTTAGGGTGGTAGGCCTAGGGGAGACGTCCCCGATGACCTAGGGGTTTGAAAATTCAAAGTCAAAGTGGCTAGATAAAGATCCCCTCTCACAAGTCACCATCGATCAAAAAGTCTGGTTTTATAACCAATGAAAGATAATATGTCAAAGTGTACCTGCTCGAAACAAAACAACAAGAAACTATATATATTTGCATGTACACTTGTTGTTTAGCACTTCATAAAACCATAGACTTTCTCAATAAAAGCAATTGGCTAATAATAATGAAGTAAACAGAAAATTATAACAACAATATTTGTAAAGCAATACTTCACTTTAAATGCCTCGCAATAGCTTAAAAAATGACGAAGAATCATTAACCATTGAAATCATAATACTAGCATTTGTTGGAAGCAAACAAGACATTGATTAAATCGACCTTTTCAACTACTTTTAGAAGCTTTTAATGCTGTAATTAATGGTTGTAGCTTACTTTGGCAGCAACAACAATATTGTTAGTAGGTTAAGCTATTCTAGGATTATAAAATGTTAGTAGGTTGTTTGAGGTAAAAGATTTGAGGGTTGGTTTCATCAATCAAACAAATTTAAGGTCTAAATCAGTGCCTTTTAGGGCTAATGGAGTCACTTGCAAGAACAAAACTTGAAGGAAACAAATGATAATGTAAGAGCTAAGGACCAAGAAGGATGGTGATTGAGGTGTTGGTAACCCAAGGCCCCAATCAACAAGCCTTAGAAGGAAAACAATTACTAGCAAGTAGGTAACCCTAGGCCCTAGCAGTTTTCCTTCTTCTTTAGCTCAAGCTTGAAATAATTAATGGCTTGATGAAGCAAATGACACTAGAGTGTTGCAATGGTAGGGCTCTAGTACAATGCTTCAAAGGTAGGGTTTCTAGCACAATCTAGTAGGTGGAAAATTGTTAAGACAAGGACAATAACATGTGCTTGTTCTCCTAAGGTTTTAAACTAGCAATTTCATAATCTTGGAATAAATGAAAAGTAAATGTACCATAACCATTCAAAGCAAAGAAGGATTGCAGAAATTCACTTACATCCACCAAAAATAATCTAGCAATAAGCCTAGTTGAAGAATTTCCACCAAGAAAAATGCCAAGAAACACCAAATTAAGCCTCCTCCAAGAAGTGCATATAAAATTTCAGCCAATAAACCCTAAGGAGGGGGAAAATTTCAGACCTCACTTGTGTGAGTGAAAGATGATGAAAAATACAAGGGTTTAAACCCTTATTTATACAATATTGATGACTAGAATTAGGTAAAAAAAGGCCGACATGTTCTATTACACATAATATCCAGTTTTTACATTAAATGTCATAATTAAACCCTAAAACAAGTTGTAAAGGTGATGTTATGCCCTTTTAGGGTGACGTTAGGTCCTTTTTGGGAAACGTTGGCCTCCTGGAGCAAAATGTTAGGCCTCTTTAGGCTTTAGGATCCTGCCACACGTGCCACTTGGCACACAACTGCCTCCAAAACGTTGGGTGACATCATGGGTGACCTAGGTGACGTCATGGGCCTTCCAAGGCCTACATCATGGTGTAAAGGACACAACCCCCCTCAGTCCAGGCCCGCTAGGTTGCCCCTGATGAAACATCCTCCACTCTCTCTGTGCAATCCTCTGATCTCTCTCTGCCTCTGGCTGGGGTCTCAACATCCGTCTAGTGGGCTCTTAGCCCTATGGAGGTCTGAACTAGTCATCTCCCCATATGTATTTGTCCATCGGGTGTGGCTCTGCAACATCATCAAATATGCCCTTCATGGGCTTATAAGTCACAAGGATCATAACAACGTCAATCACATCTAATCATCAAGTTATTTAAACATGTGCATGAAACCCCCTTTACCCAGACAAGTGCTCAAAGACGTTATGTTATTCTGCAAGCCAAGTTTGGAGGGGACGCCAGGACGTCCTATTGGGCTAATGCTCATTGGATGTGGGATGTTCCCAGGAGAAGTCAAATCCAGGCCATGTGAGTGGATGAGGTGGTAAGGGATGTCTGGGCAATGGGTGCAGTGATAGCAGGGAAATGTATGGCTTACCTATGGGTGACTCTGAAGAGGGTGAGTTGCACCTTGTCATGGATGCAAATGTTTCCAAGCCCATTCATGCCTTTTATCTTTTATTCTTATTGCTTTTTTTTTTCAAGAGACCGATTGGAGGACACTGCCCTGGTGTGGTGACCAGTGGTGGCAATGTTACCCACAAGCATTTCAAAGAAATGAGAAAGTTGGCTCATGATGAGACCCCCTTTCTCTTGGCTATGCCATCAAGAGCCACTACCCTGTCGTGGTGACCAGTTGTTGGTAGTGTTATACCGTTACATGCCCATGGACCTAATAGGTTGGCTCGTGATGAGACCCCCTATCCTCCAGCCAGGTTTTGATTTATTTATTTTTTATGGGTCCCTTTGTTTCTTGTTGAGAAGCTTTTTATTGCTTTATTAGGGATCCCTGGGCGAAGCATCTCAAGGTTTCCTTCTTTTGGATTTTATCCTTTTCCAGATACTTTTACCCTTTGGGCATTCATCCCCTTCTTCCCATAAGGTAAGGTACAACCCTTAAATATTTGGCCAACCCAATGCCCAGACCAGTGTAATGGGATGGATGAGCGGGAAAAAAATGGAAAGTGGTAAGTATGGTGGGAACGGACGACGACCTTTCATGAATCCCCCCAGTGGAAACTCAAACCCTATGGGAACCAACTTACTAGAGCATCCTGTCATTCCCCCCAGGTGTGGTAAAGTGGAAAGGCATAAGGTCCAAGCACACATTAGAAGAAAAAAAAATTAAATGCAGATATTCAAAATTTTTGAGAATCATAGTGACACATACCATGATACTCGGACTCATTACCTCATGGAGCAAGACCCATTTCTACTGCAAGACCAGATCGATGTGATGGATGTTGTTGTTGCTGAAAAAGTGGAGGTGCTGAAGAAGAAAAGGATGGGCCCTCCAAGGCCATGCTCAAGTCGATCTGGCTCTCGGTACTCCATGTCTATGACATGTGGGCCTCGATACATAATCTCCTTAGTTATCCCTATGCTAGGGGATAACACACATTATCCTTCAGTTGCACAGGAATGTCACCTAAATCCCAACTTGTCCAAGAGACGAAAGTTATGCACCAAGAAGAGATATCGAAGAGGGTATGTTTTTGCTGGTCCTTCAGCCAATCCACGAGAGGGAGGAGGGAGGGTCTTGAATCAGAGAGGTTTTCCCCTTGATGTTATCTTGCCATAGATAAATGTTTATGCGGTTTCTAAGAATCACAGTTAAGAGACTTTGAATCAGAGGTAAGGAAGTTTAAAGTAATTTCCAAATCTGAGAACCATCCCGAGTCGATGGGATGTTATCAAGGCTACAAAGTCCGTCTCTTAAAAGATATTTAAATATGAGTGTTTTTTTCCACCGTTGATTTATGCTCATGATCAACCTCCACACCAGCTTAGCTCCAAGGGAAATATTCATCAGCATCGTATCCTTTATGCCCAAGCCCCCATGTACCTTTGGGGCATGCATAATATTTCAATTGATTAGATGGAAACACTTATTATTGGTCTTACTCACTTGCCAAAGAAATTTCGTTAACTCTTAAGCCAAAGCATTTTTTATTCCTACCGGGGCTAATAAGGAAGAGAATTGGAATGTTGGTAAGGCTGAGAGGACTGACTTGAGAAAAAAAAGATGACCAATTGGATTAAGCCACTATGCCCCCATTGCCTAAATTTCTCTTTGATTTTGGAGATGATGAGATGTCAAGCTTCTGAAGGAAGAGATTGGAGACATATAGGCATTCCTAAATATTTAAAGGACTGCCAATTCGTCGAAACATAAACTGAAAGATCATGGTAATTGCGGAGAGAGGTCTAGCATGACATTCCATGCATAAAGATGGATTTTCTCTCTTTTCAACAACCCCCTCCGAAGCTTCTATAAACCGATCAAGTAGTAGTTTAAACTGTGTTGCAATGATAGTGGAAGCCCCTCCTAGGAGAAAAGTATCATCTACAAATTGGGAGTGATTGATATTCTTAACACCTCTGACAATTCTAAGCCTTGGAATGTTCCCAGACATTTGCTTCCGCTGAGAGCCTCTTCCGTCGGGATATACACAAGAGGAGAGAGAGGACATACTAAGAGTAGGCTTCTGAAGGCTTTGAAAAAGGTCGTGGTGCACCATTTAGTAAAGGGGAAATCCAAGGGCTACTGACAAAAGTTGTTATCCATTTGATGAATTTTGACCCAAATTCAAAATCGTAAATAACTTAAAAAAAAAAACTATGACGAACTTTGTCGAATGCATTTGCCATGTCTATCTTCATAATCATTCTTTTTTCTCCCCCAACATTACTGACGTGCATTGCTTCTTGTATGTAATACACCCTACCCATACGTACCCTTTCTAGGGGTGGGGCGTCGAAATTTTTCTTACTCTAATCATCTCGATTCCCCTACCCAAGGTCTTCATCCTCTTCTACTCCCCCATAGCTTTCTAACAACTACTACCAGGCTCTAATCCGACCTCTGGTTTGCAAGTTATGGCCTCCCGAAGTTCTTTGGACATTATTAGTTGAGTGCCACATGGCGCCCATGTGGGTCCATCTCATCCATACCATCTCTAGATTCCTACCTCCCACAGGGAAGGTCTATCCATCGTCCAATCCAACTGTTGGACTTGATCCTCATCTAACACACAGGCTAAAGGGGAATTCAATGTTCGACGCTTCGACGCTTAACGTCCCTTTTCCTTTCTGCGCGCATGTCCTCTGGAGTCCCGAATTCCCAAACTCCTGAATGAGCCTGAAATCTCGCCACGTGGTTCTGACCTTCATGCCTTTGAACTTACCCATGACAGTGCACCCCAAACCTCCAGAGTCTTGAAGTCCTGGACTCCCAAAGGGTGCACCCTTGTACATGGTGATGTACTAGACACGGACGTGAGGACAGGTGGGTCCCGAGTACTCCACCCGCCAAATGGAGCAAGTAAGCAGGTGTCAGGGGTGACACGTGGCAAGGCCGAGATGACATGTGTCACGTCTTAATGGGTACATAGGGTCTATGAAATGTACGAATCCAAGTGA
The DNA here is from genome assembly GCA_009831015.1 of Picea engelmannii. Lineage (NCBI taxonomy): Eukaryota > Viridiplantae > Streptophyta > Pinopsida > Pinales > Pinaceae > Picea > Picea engelmannii. Next base: position 233,107 of record ML794914.1, on the reverse strand, counting down.
CATGTGGCACTTCAAACATGGGTCCATGTCACCTTGGATGACGTCACTGTGCCACGTCACTCCAGACTGATGGCCTTCCAATCCCTTCGATCTCATGGTCAAGGTGTGTCCACATATACCACTGGATCTATGCCCTCTGTTACTTCATAACTTCAATGTTTAGGGGATCCGTGGTGCGACTTCCTCCTTGCTCTTAGAGTGGTCATTGTCGGGCTGACCATGGTCTAGATCTAACGGTGAGGGGAGATCCCAAAGGGTCCTTAGATATACGGTCCTTGTCACTTCGCCACTCCAGCCTTTAGAGGTTTCGACATTATGGTTTCTCCGCTCTCCTGAACCAGGTCTTCGCCGAAGTGTCATACACAGGCCCCTCCACTGGATGATCGGACGATTAAGAGGGGTTCTTAACGAACTCCCCAATCCACAACTCTCATCACTTCATAACTCTAGAATTCGGGGATTTTGGTGCTATAATCTCTATGTTCTCCCGAAGTAGGACTTCATTGAAGTTACCTCGGTGTAGATCCAACGACCAAGGGGACTCTCGAATACCCTCAGATATGCGGCTCGCGTTACCTCGCGATAACTGAATGGATCAAGGTTTAACGGTGGGGCAGGTCTATCTTCCACAGTTAGGGAAACTGCTAGGCGTTGGTCAACCTCATCTGTAACCCTAACAATCATTTGCCTTTGGCTTGTTCACAAATGGTAAGGTTGAAACACTCGGGAGATCCAAACTCCCGGAGTTCCAAAGCCAGAAAGGTTAGGGTTAGCTCCTTTCGGGCCTAGCGCAGGGTTCCCAGACCTTGGTCACATGGGTCCTTCCAAAACTCTTATGGGCTACGCGCTAATCTCTTAGCTGTGAGTTGGTTAAGGACACATGCATGAGCCCTTGGTCACACGAGTGAAAGATCTGAAGAACAGAGTTTGAACTTAGTATTCCCGCGAAGGTAGACTCTAGGGGTCAACAGGACTTAAGCATTCCAATAAATCCTTCCCCGACACTCTTGCAAACTTACATTCCATAGCTCTCTAGATGCTAACCCAAGCAAGCAGAAGACCATTCGAAAGCATGGGTTCACAGAGAGACAATACATATTTCTACCTTAATCGTTCAATACAGAACTTAGTCACAGACATATAAATATATTCAATCATAATTTCCATTTCAATACACAAAGTATGAAAATACTTGTCAGAAAAATAGAATTCGTGAAGCGATTGTTGAAAGGGGTGCTTTTTTCCACCCAACCATAGGCACAACCACTCCAAAATGGGTTTATCATTGGGCACCCTCGAGCTAGACCATGACGCTCTAAGAGAGACTCTTTCTTCTTGCTCAGCGACAGTCAGGGACGAAAGTTACTCTCCTCCTCCCACAGGATCTTGGCAACCAGTTTTCTTTGTACCAAGCGAGGAGGTATGCCCGAGTACTTCCACAATCACTCATTAGCCCCGTTTATCATCTTGGAATGACAACCTTGCCAACAACTTATTGCGCCCAAAATGAGCTTATCTCCTAGTTCTTCCTCGAACCAGAGAGCTACAAACACTCTTTTCTCTTCTCGAGATTAGTCTTTTTCGACTCTGCTTCCTCACGTAGATCTGCCTCTGCCCACAAATTACCACTTTTCTTGCCTTCCTCGGCAAGGTTGTGTGGACCTAATCCCTAGCTCGTGGTTAGGTCTGGAAGTCTTGTAGATGGGTACTCTACCCCATCTCCTCGTTAACTCTTGTGGAGGACTCTTCCAACTACCCGTCTGACTGGTAATTCATTTTTGGGTCAAAGGATTGTTCTTGGTTTGAGCCATTAAATCCAGTAAGGTACTAGTTTGGTGGGGGGTCATCTCAACCATTTTTTATTCCCCTCGCCATATCTCTCATAACATCAGGGTCTATCTTGACAAACCCCCCTTTCAACAGTTATGCAACACTTATCCATTTTCTATTAATAACAAAAAATACATACATTGACCTTTTATAACAAAAATGTTCATCAAATCCAACATTCACACATATCTAGTTTTCCATGGTCTCTTGGCAAGTTATAGTTATATTTACAAACTGGGGGAAATAGGGGTATTACATTGTACCAATATGATATTATCCAAGATTTGTATCTTCTCCACAAATCCCCCTTGATTTGGTGATATAAGCTTATGCAAAGTCTTTTTGATCCTATTAGTTGTGAGTTTTTCCATGATTTCATATGAGACATTACAGACAAAAATTGATCTGAACCTAGAGAAGGAGGAAGCATTCTTCTCTTTCAGAATCAAGGTAAGGAAGACATAAATAGTTGCACCTCTAATTCTTGCCGATTTATGGACATATTGTATCATTCAGATAAAATCATTTTTTATGATGGAACAACATCTTTTGTAAAACTGAGTAGTGAAATCATCTAGCCTAGGCGCCTTATCTGGCTTTGCCTGGTGAATTTCCTCAAAAATTTCTTCCTTTGATACAAGTCTGATTAAGACAAAGTTTTCTTTAGGGCCAATCAAAGAAGGAATGTGAGATAAAAGCTAATATCGGATACTCATACCTACTTATCCTATCTCAGTATATAAGTCGCCAAAATGCTTGAAAGCCACTTTTTTAATTTCATCAAATGAGGAGATGAGCTCCCCCTTTGTTGATTTAATCTCTTTTACCTTGTTTTTCTAGATTCTAGCTTTTGATTGATGGTGGAAAAACGACGTATTTATGTCCCTGACTTGTAGCCAAAGACTGCGGGATTTAAGACGCCACATCTCTTTTCTTCCTTTTTGAGTGTCGATAGAAAATTTTGGAAGACCACCTGCTCTTGTTGAAGCAGATTTGCAGAGACGTGGCCTTCCTCTAATTTACATTTGACTTCTTCCATATGCTTCTGACAATATTGAAGCTCTCTCTTAGGGGATTTGAATTTGAGTCTAGCCCATTCCTTAAGGGCCCTCTTCATGGCATGAAGTTTATGTTCCCAAATAAATACTAGAGACCCCAACACCCATTGGCTCCAACCAATAGACGCCAGGGAAAAAAAGGAAGGGTTATTGATCCAAAAGGGGGTTAAAACAGAAGGGGATAGGGCCTAAATCCCAAGATTCAGAGAGGAGAAGAGTAATGGGGCGATGATTAGAGACCCCCTAAGGCAAAATAAGAGAAGAAAGGGTGAAGGAATCTGACAAAAAGGATCTATGGAACAAGAAATGATCTAGTCTGGCTGCAATATTGCAATGGTCGACCCTTATGTTCAACAAAGTGTATCTACCCTTAGACAATTGAATGTCAAATAAATCAAGGGAGGAAACAAGATCTCCCATCCTTTCTCTACACAGATCCCTTATGATAGAACCACCTCTTTTTTCTTTTTGATGGAGTGTAGTATTGAAATCTCCTGCTATAATATTCTTAACTCCATAGTTCAAGTCTTGAATCCCCACTAGGGAGTTCAAACAATCCAATTTTTCATGATAATTATTAGGCATATAAACATTAAACAAATGAACAAACTTACCTATGAGAAAATGAGTGAGCTTGACTAAGAGCCAGTGCTGAGTGGCATGACTTTCCTCTAACTGGAAGAAATTGGGGTTCCACAAAGTGCAAAGACCGCCACAAGCTCCTCGGGCACTAACAACTACCCCTTTACCGTTTTTCCAAAAGTATGTACTTTCTTGAAGGACAATGGTGTCCTTCAACTTTGTCTCCTGGATCAGAAGTACTCGAGGTCTTTCATATTTGATTAGTCGTTGAATAGTTTCCATCTTTTCTTTGCTCCCCATGCCTCTGTAGTTCTAGGAGACGATTTTCATCATCTACTAGAGGATTCCCCCCACTCTTTCCTTTGGAGGGAATGGATCCACCCTGTCCCCTCGAGTCCTTTGGTTCTTTCTTGAATGTACTATCCAACATGGTCTGCGTTTCTAGATCTTTTTCTTTGTTTGCTTCATCCTCTCTTTTATGTTTTTTTGTCCTTCTTCCCATCTTTTTGATGGGAATATTTTGAGCAGTTTCTTTATCTAAATCTTCCCCAGATCCATTATTATTTCCTTCCTAAAAAATGATAGGGATGCCAGTTCTATGTTTAGCAACTGATTAGACGTTAATTGCTTCATCTGCATGAGGAGAAGGAGGGATCTAAGATTGGGGACAGTTCAATGGAATCTCAACCCTTGTGTGGGGGGTTTCCTCTTCCACATTAGGGTTTTCTTGATTTTCACCAGAGGCATCTTCGAAGTTGGAGAGGGATTTGTACATGTTGCTACTGGATGTCAGTCCATGCCTGCCGACCCCTACCGTGATCGAGGAAGCTGAGGGGCCTGGGGTGGAAGAGGGAGGAGCTACAGGGACTTTTTTTGGCTGGAGCGATCCACCTTGCTTGCTAGCCACTCTTTTCTTCTTGGGGAGCTACCATTGCTCAGATTCCACCACCGGGGATTTTTTTTGCAAAATGACCATACTTATGGCGTACCTTGCACTTGAAGGGGAGTTGCTCACAATCCACTTGCTACATGTAGCTCAAGTTATCCAGAGTTATTTTTATGGCATCGGGTAGGCCCTTCTCAAGGTCAACTTCCACACAAATGCGAGCACACGCCTGCATTCCATCTCGTGGTTCGACTCGTTCAATGTAGCGACCTAGAGTATTTCCTATACTGCGATCTGTGTCATCATTCCAACAATGCAAAGGGAGATAAGCCAGACGAACCTAAATTGGCACCATTGAAGGAATGTCATTTTTGGGGCAAAAATCTGGTGTCCATTGGTTGAGATACAACCCTCAGGATCCCATGAAGTAAGGACCACTACAAAAGATGAGATCTCTATCGGATTTGTCTTCAAACAAAAAAACAAAGAAGCCTCTTCCACAAAACAAAGTGGAAATTTGCCCCTTGATGAGGGTTTTCCAATTTTTGTCCACCCAAAAGGTCATGGCTCACGGGGAGGACTAGATCCCTGTGACATGTTTAATAAGTACATTCTCAGAAAGCCAAAGGGCTAGATTTCACGAATTCGTGGGGTGTATCGGGATTTTAGGTATTTCCTCCAGTTTTTTCACAAATCTTGAGGGAGGCGACTGAACAGTTTTGCTAATAGAAGAGACCATGGAGCGAAAGTGTTATAACCCTAATTTGTACTAGACATGCATACCTAGCAGCATGCCATCTTACTTACTATTTTTGCCAAGCCAATACTGAATAACTCTTCTTAAAAACCAAATTTTTGACGATGTAAGTGCCCTGCACCATTATTGCCCGCGTATGTACGCTAGCTGCATCACTACTGCCCGCATATGTACGTTAGCTGCACCAATACAACCCACGTATACCCACAAAAGTTGCAAGGGAATACGAGCTTTTGAGTAGTTTCCTAACCAATTGACCGCCCATAGCCTGTCACCCAATCAAATAACTATCTTTTTGGCATATAAAAGAAGGTGTTTCGGTCCCATTTCAAAAAGAAGCATGAAAGCAGTGAAGCTCTGCGCATTTCATAATCCCCCCTTGCCCCAAGAATTTGCAACCACATTGTGAGTTTTAAGCGATAATTCCCTATTATTACCCTTTTTCCTCATCCATAAGCCTATGCCCATTCTCTAGAGAGAAGTGTGAGAGAATACGGATACATGGAAGCAATTGGAGCTTGGTGAAGAGGAGCCCAAGACCGGGTTCGAGGAGTAGTCATCGATCTCGTTTTGTAAGTGACTTTGTGAGATTAATCTAAAGAAGTACGTTTGTCGTCTTGCCATATGATGTGTTTAATCTGTATGTTTGATTTACATTTGGTTATGACATCTAACCCACTAATTCATATATAGAATGTATGTTTGTAGTTTCTTGTTTGTCTTTTGGTGAATGCAGGTCAACCTTGGGAGGAGATTTGTAGTCGAGAAGCGACCGAACGCATTGGGATTGACACCGGACACAAAGTTTAAGGTAGGACTACCGGATCCCTATACTTTGTACTTTATACATGAATGTGGGGTATTGTCGGGATAGTTGTTAAAAGTAGGAGACTTTAGACGGTTAGCTCTGCCTGCACTTTAGAACTCTAGTGTAGTCCGTAGGGGGGTTTTTCCACTATAGCAAAAAGACAACAATATCTAAAGGAGGGGGGAGGGGGAGGAGGCGAATCCCCTCCACGAGAGCCAGACACCATGAAAAATCCAAGATTAACCTAGGGTTTATAACATAGCGGCCTTAATGTAGAGCGTGATGGAGTTTCCAAACATTTCTTAAAATTGATCTCAATTAAAAATTATTAAATTTATATAGTCAAAATAATTATTAATATTAATCTATTACGAACCATTTCATTTTAATATATAAATTTTTAAATTTAAAATAATAAAATTTATTAATAACTTATATTTCACCTTCAAATTTTAATTCTTATAATAAATTACTTAATGCAATAATTAAGTTTAATTTTAATGCAATAATCAAGTTTATTTTAATGCATAATTAAATTAATTTTATATTTAATTATATTCGATAATAAATTAATTTTTATTTATTATTTTTCATATTTATTTATAATTTTTTATTATTTTTTTCCAATAATATATCATACATATTTTTTAATATTAATAATATATAAGTTATACAACATTTTTATTTTTTTCAAGGAAAAAACAAATAATTTTATTAAGAGTATGAAATTACAATCGTATATGTCCTCATTATTTTCTCCAACCTTTTACAGATATTGATATTTAAATCAGAAATTTTGAACTCCCATCCACGAGTGGACACTTTTTTGACTACAGTTAGACAACATTTTTATTTAATTAAAAATGTTTGATAATTATTTATAGTTTAATTTATTTAATAGTTAAATAAATAAATAAAAAAATTACTTTTTTTTTCACAGAAAAAAGCATAATTTTGTTTATCCGAAGAGAATCAAATTACATTTTGTAGGTGTTTTAAGCACAACTTAAGCATGTGAATAAACTAAGGTCAGAAAAGGCTAATGAGCTGGCTGATAAGGCACATAAAAGTAAGCAGGAAAAAAGGAGATGAGAGTAATCCTACAAGAACCAAAATTAAGACCAGAGGAACGCAAGAAATTCCACCACAGAGAAGCACGCTAGAAGAGCAGTCCCAAGCAAAAGACCGTGGAGATAATATGGACAAGGTCAGAGTGGTATGTAGCTCCCACATCCACTGGGCATACATCAAACCCTGAACAAACCAACACCGGAGACTAGATGGACCAGGTTAGAGCGATATGAAGCTCCCCTATCATCCGGGCATACATCAAACCCTGAACATACCAACACAACCAGAGAGAGGAACTGCAACCTGGTGTGAGAAGACCCCCTAAAACCCTGTCAAGAGCGGGCAACAAAATGAACCCCAAAGTAAACCCAATGCAGCACGAACCAGATCAAAGTGACATACATATCTCTCTAAAAAGAGAGGATCCAAAACTTCAAACCCCTGCCGCAAAAGATCTGAAACTTGGCATCATAAAAAATGCAACCAAACCCACAGAGCAGAGGGTATGCATATGATCCTAAATGAACCTGTAACTTTAGAGGAGCACAATGATGCATCAAGAAAACCCACCAAAGGAAAGGGCCACCCACAAAGAGAACCGACGACAAAAAGTGGTTGCAGAGCAGAAGATCCACATGGAAAAAGACTGCCATAAACCCCAGATTGACATAAGGTGGGTCGACCAGATTAGGCCAAAACACTCAAAGATAGATCAACAAACGAAGCCACCTCGCAACATCAACATCATTCTTGGCAATGAGGGCCAAGAACAAAAAAAAAAACCCTAGATCCGGGCAAGAAACTCGATTTGAGCAAAACTGGATATCCGAGGTGAGAACACTCCCCACCGAATAGAATCCAAAAGAATAACACATGAGACGAGAAGCAAAGCTGTCGAGTAAAGAAGCCCACCGAAAATAAGAACGCAAAAAAAATCCCTAATCTAAGCACAAAATGGGCGATCCGTTAGAACAACACCAGATCTAAGGAGAGGGCGAGCTCCACACCCATCTCATACTCACAAAAGAAGAGTCATTAGAAACAAAACATCAAGCATAAGAACCATCGATGGCCCATCAAAAGCAGGACGATCCATACAAGATCCATGCAGAGTTTGCGAGCACATGAGCAAAGGGGAGAACACCAAACATCCCCATACTCAGGCACTAGACGGGAAACGTAGAGGCCACGGAGATGGACGCAAAAGAAGCAACGAGAAAATTACACTACGACTAGGGTTTCCCCTACCCGCAGTCCGTGAATATCCCCACAATGTCATTTAATTATAATTAGTAATAATGATTATATATTAAATTTAAATTGAGATTATTATTTAATGATAATCATCATATATTAAATTTAAATCATGTTTATTATTTATTTGAAATAATATTTTTTTTAAAATACAAATTTATATAATAATAATAATAATAATCTATTTTTAAGGTCACGGCCAAGCCATCACACCAAATTGGTGTATGAGACCCCCTTGTTTGTGGGACAAGGGACCCCCCTCCGCCCAACGATTTGACTGGTAAAGTCTACGAAGGTATACATACCCTACCCCACTCTGGATTTGAACATGTGATTTCATTACTATAATAAATAAATGCGTTTTTACAGATATATATTGATGTATTTAAATTAGAAATTTTGAGCTCCTACCAAGGAGTGGACACTCTTTTTTGGACCACAGTTAGACAACATTTTTATTTAATTAAAAATGTTTGATAAATTATTTATTTATAATTTAATTTATTTAATAATTAAATAAATCAAATTTAATTTTAATTAATAATAAGTAATATATATTAAATTTAAATTAGGTTTATTATTTAATAATAGTCATAATATATTAAATTTAAATCATGTTTATCATTTACTTGAGATAATATTTTTTTTTAAATACAAATTTATATAATTATTATAAAGGATGTATGGGAACGTTATTGCTAAGTTTAAAAACACCGAG
>ML794914.1:166045-185915 GCA_009831015.1 Picea engelmannii | reverse complement strand
TCTCGAAAAAACTTCATTTAGGCCCTCAAAATGGCCCCGGAAGTGAAAACCTGCTAAAAATAGTAAATTGCCAAAATGGCCAGAAAACTGTTTTGAGCCATTTGGAAAAGGTGGGTGGCCCCCGATATCCACCTGGATCATATGCAGCATGGTGGATGACCAAATTTCCAGGGCCATCCGCATCAACCAACGCCTGGATATGATTTACGTTGCTTACTCCAGCACTACCCCAAGACACCAATGGCCCACTTGCACACAGGTCTACGCAATTCCAGTCAGACGCGGCAAGAATGAAGATGATTATGAGGACACCGGTTAAAAGGTTTTCCTGCATACTCATAGTTAGAAACTTTTTTCTTTTGTTGCAAACCAGAGCTGTAGCTCAGTTAGCTTATAGCAATGATAGTGGTAGCGTAGTGAAGAACGAACTAATACTAAAGTTGGCCATGCATCCTGGTTTCCTTTGGGTAGGATGGCAGCCTAAAATTTTGAGTTTCGAAAGTGGCATGGAATGGCCAGCTGTCTCGGTTTCCTTTCCAGGCGGGACAATTGGCACTTCAACAGAACTCTATAATTTTGCAATATTAATATAACAGGACCTGGCTTTTTACTTAATTTTTTTTTTTTAAATTAAATGACATTGTGGGGATATTCACGGACTGCGGCTAGGGGAAACCCTAGTAGCAGTGTAATTTTCTCGTTGCTTCTTTTGCGTCCACCTCCGTGGCCTCTACGTTTCCCATCTAGTGCCTGAGTACGGGGATGTTCGGTGTTCTCCCCTTTGCTCATGCGCTCGCAAACTCTGCATGGATCTTGTATGGATCGTCCTGCTTTTGATGGGTCGTCGGTGGTTCTTATGCTTGACGTTTTGTTTCTAATGAGTGTGGACTCTTCTTTTGTGAGTATGGGATGGATGTGGAGCTCGCCCTCTCCTTAGATCTGGTGTTGTTCTCACGGATCGCCCATTTTGTGCTTAGATTAGGGGTTGTTTTTTGAGTTCTTATTTTCGATGGGCTTCTTTACTCGACAGCTTTGCTTCTCGTCTCATGTGTTATTCTTTTGGATTCTATTCGGTGGAGAGTGTTCTCGCCTCAAATATCCAGTTTTGCTCAAATCGAGTTTCTTGCCCGGATCTGGGGTTTTTTTTTTCGTTCTTGGCCCTCATTGCCAAGAATGATGTTGATGCTGCGAGGTGGCTTCATTTGTTGATCTATCTTTGAGTGTTTTGGCCTAATCTGGTCGACCCACCTTATGTCGATCTGGGGTTTCTGGCAGTCTTTTTCCATGCGGATCTTCTGCTCTGCAGCCACTTTTTGTTGTCGGTTCTATTTGTGGGTGGCCCTTTCCTTTGGTGGGTTTTCTTGATGCATCATTGTGCTCCTCTAAAGTTACAGGTTCATTCAAGATCATATGCATACCCTCTGCTCTGTGGGTTTGGTTGCATTTGTTATGATGCCAAGTTTCAGATCTTTTGCGGCAGGGGTTTAAAGTTTTGGATCCTCTCTTTTTAGAGAGATATGTATGTCACTTTGATATGGTCCGTCCTCCACTGGGTTTACTTTGGGGTTCATTTTATTGCTCGCTCTCGACAGGTTTCTAGGGGGTCTTCTCACACCAGGTTGCAGTTCCTCTCTCTGGTTGTGTTGGTATGTTCAGGGTTTGATGTATGCCCATATGATAGGGGAGCTTCATATCACTCTGACCTGGTCCATCTAGTCTCTGGTGTTGGTTTGTTCAGGGTTTGATGTATGCCCAGTGGATGTGGGAGCTACATACCGCTCTGACCTTGTCCATATTGTCTCCACGGTCTTTTGCTTGGGACTGCTCTTCTAGCGTGCTTCTCTATGGTGGAATTTCTTGCGTTCCTCTGGTCTTAATTTTGGTTCTTTTAGGATTGCTCTCATCTCCTTTTTTCCTTCTTACTTTTATGTGGCTTATCAGCCAACTCATCGGCCTTTTCTGACCATAGTTTATTCACATGCTTAAGTTTTGCTTAAAACACCTACAAAATGTAATTTGATTCTCTTCGGATAAACAAATTTACGCTTTTTTCTATGGAAAAAAAAAATTATTTTATTTATTTAATTATTAAATAAATTAAATTATAAATAATATAATTTATCAAACATTTTTAATTAAATAAAAATGTTGTCTAACTGTAGTCAAAAAAGAGTGTCCACTCCTGGATGGGAGTTCAAAATTTCTGATTTAAATACATCAATATCTGTAAAAGGTTGGAGAAAATAATGAGGACATATACGATTGTAATTTTATACTCTTAATAAAATTATTTGTTTTTTCCTTAAAAAAAAATAAAAATGTTGTATAACTTATATATTATTAATATTAAAAAATATGTATGATATATTATTGGAAAAAAACTAATAAATAAATTATAAATAAATATGAAAATAATAAATAAAAATAAATTCATTATCAAATATTATTAAATATAAAATTAATTTAATTATGCATTAAAATAAACTTAATTATTGCATTAAAATTAAACTTAATTATTGCATTAAGTAAATTATTATAAGAATTAAAATTTGAAGGTGAAATATAAGTTATTAATAAATTTTATTATTTTAAATCTAAAAATTTATATATTAAAATGAAATGGTTCGTAATAGATTAATATTAATAATTATTTTGACTATATAAATTTAATAATTTTTAATTGAGATCAATTCTAAAAAATGTTTGGAAACTCCATCACGCTCTACATTGAGGCCGTTGTGTTATAAACCCTAGGTTAATTTTGGATTTTTCATGGTGTCGGGCTCTCGTGGAGGGGATTCGCCTCCTCCCCCTCCCCCCCTCCTTTAGATATTGTTGCATTTTTGCTATAGTGGGAAAACCCCACTACGGACTACACTACGGTTCTAAAGTGCAGGTAGAGCTAATCGTCTAAAGTCTCCTACTCTTAACAACTATCCCGACAATACCCCACATTCATGTATAAAGTACAAAGTATAGGGATCCGGTAGTCCTACCTTAAACTTCATGTTCGGTGTCGATCCCAATGCGTTCGGTCGCTTCTCGACTGCAAATCTCCTCCCAAGGTTGACCTGCATTCACCAAAAGACAAACAAGAAACTATGAACATGCATTCTATATATGAATTAGTGGGTTAGATGTCATAACCAAATGTAAATCAAACATACAGATTAAACACATCATATGGCGAGACGACAAACGTACTTCTTTATATCAATCTCACAAAGTCACTTACAAAACGAGATCGGCAACTACTCCTCGAACCCGATCCTAGGCTCCTCTTCACCAAGCTCCAATTGCTTCCATGTATCCTTCTTCTCTCACACTTCTCTCTAGAGAATGGGCATAGGCTTATGGATGAGGAAAAAGGGCAATAATAGGGAATTCTGGCTCAAAACTCACAATGTGGTTGCAAATTCTTAGGGCAAGGGGGGATTATGAAATGGGCAGAGTTTCACTGCTTTCATGCTTCTTTTTGGAATGGGACCCAAACACCTTCTTTTATATGCCAAAAAGATAGTTATTCGGTTGGGTGACGGGCTATGGGCAGTCAATTGGTTAGGAAACTACCCAAAAGCTTGTATTCCCTTGCAACTTTTTATTTTTTTCAACTTTTGTGGGTATACACAGGTTGTAATGGTGCAACTAACGTACGTACGTGGGCAATAGTGATGCAGCTAGCGTAAATACACGGGCAATAGTGGTGCAGGGCGCGTACATCTTCAAAATTTTGGTTTTTAAGAAGAGTTATTCAGTATTGACTTGGCAAAAATAGTAAGTAAGATGGCATGTTGCTAGGTATGCATGTCTGGTGCAAATTAGGGTTATAACACTTTCGCTCCATGGTCTCTTCTATTAGCAAAACTGTTTAGCCGCCTCCCTCAAGATTTGTGAAAAAACTGGAGGAAATACCTAAAATCCTGATACACCCCATGAATTCATGAAATCTAGCCCTTCGATTTGCTGAGAATGGACTTATTGAACATGTCACATGGATCTGGTCCTCCCCGCGAGCCATGACCTTTTGGGTGGACAAAAATTGGAAAACCCTCATCAAGGGGCAAATTTTGACTTTGTTTTGTGGAAGAGGGTTCTTTGTTTTTTTGTTTGAAGACAAATCTGATAGAGATCTCATCTTTTGCAGTGGTCCTTACTTCATGGGATCCCAAGGGATGTATCTCAACTAATAGACACCAGATTTTTGCCCCAAAAATGATATTCCTTTAGTGGTAATAATTTGGGTTTGTCTCGCTTATCTCCCTTTGCATTGTTGAAATGATGACATAGATCGCAGTATAGGAAATACTCTAGGTCGCTACATTGAACGAGTCGAACCACGAGATGGAATGCAGGCGTGCGCTCGCATTTGTGTGGAAGTTGACCTTGAGAAGGGCCTACTCGATGCCATAAAAATCACTCTGGATAACTGGACCTACATGCAGCAAGTGGATTATGAGCAACTCCCCTTCAAGTGCAAGGTCTACCATAAGTATGGTCATTTTGCTAAAAAAAAACCCGGTGGTGGAATCTGAGCAATGGTAGCTCCCTAAGAAGAAAAGAGCAGCTAGCAAGCAAGGTGGATTGCTCTAGCCATAAAAAGTCCCTGTAGCTCCTCCCTCTTCTGCTCCAGGCCCCTCAACTTCCCCGATCACGGTAGGGGTCGGCAGGCATGGACCAACATCCAGTAGCAACATGTACAAAGCCCTCTCCAACTTCGAAGATGCCTCTGGTGAAAATCAAGAAAACCTTAATGTGGAAGAGGAAACCCCCCACACAAGGGTTGAGATTCCAGTGAACTCTCCCCAATCTTAGATCCCTCCTTCTCCTCATGCAGATGAAGCAATTAACATCTGATCAGTTGCTAGACATAGAACTAGCATCCCTGTCATTTTTTAGGAAGGAAATAATAGTGGATCTGGGGAAGATTCAGATAAAGAAACTGCACAAAATATTCTCATCAAAAAGATGGGAAGAAGGAAAAAAAAAACATAAAAGAGAGGATGAAGCAAACAAAGAAAAAGATCTAGGAACGCAGACCATGTTGGATAGTACATTCAAGAAAGAACCAAAGGGCTCGAGGGGACAGGGTGGATCCATTCCCTCCAAAGGAAAGAGTGGGGGGAATCCTGTAGTAGATGATGAAAATCATCTCCTAGAACTACAAAGGCTTGGGGAGCAAAGAAAAGATGGAAACTATGCAACGACTAATCAAATATGAAAGACCTCAGGTACTTCTGATCCAGGAGACAAAGTTGAAGGACACCATTGTCCTTCAAGAAAGTACATACTTTTGGAAAAACGATAAAGGGGTAGTTGTTAGTGCCTGAGGAGATTGTGGTGGTGTTTGCACTTTGTGGAACCCCAATTTCTTCCAGTTGGAGGAAATTCATGCCACTCAGCATTGGCTCTTAGTCAAGCTCACTCATTTTCCCATAGGTAAGTTTGTTCATTTGTTTAATGTTTATATGCCTAATAATTATCATGAAAAATTGGATTGTTTGAACTCCCTAATGGGGATTCAAGACTTGAACTATGGAGTTAACAATATTATAGCAGGAGATTTCAATACTACACTCCATCAAAAAGAAAAAAGAGGTGGTTCTATCATAATGGATCTATGTAGAGAAAGGATGGGAGATCTTGTTTCCTCCCTTGATTTATTTGACATACAGTTGTCTAAGGGTAGATACACTTCGTTGAACAGAAGGGTCGGCCATTGCCATATTGCAGCCATACTAGATCATTTCTTGTTCCATAGATCCTTTTTGTCAGATTCTTTCACCCTTTCTTCTCTTATTTTGCCTTGGGGGGTCTCTAATCATCTCCCCATTGCTCTTCTCCTCTCTGAATCTTGGGATTTAGGCCCTATCCCCTTCTGTTTTAACCCCCTTTTGGATCAATAACCCTTCCTTTTTTTCCCTAGTGTCTATTGGTTGGAGCCAATGGGTTTTGGGGTCTCTAGTCTTTATTTGGGAACATCGACTCCATGCCATGAAGAGGGCCCTTAAGGAATGAGCTAGACTCAAATTCAAATCCCCTAAGAGAGAGCTTGAATATTGTCATAAGCATATGGAAGAAGTCAAATGTAAATTAGAGGAAGGCCACGTCTCTGCAAATCTGCTTCAACAAGAGCAGGTGGTCTTCCAAAATTTTCTATCGACACTCAAAAAGGAGGAAAATAGATGTGGCGTCTTAAATCCCACAGTCTTTGGCTACAGGTAAGGGACATAAATACGTCCTTTTTCCACCATCAAATCAAAATCTAGAATCTAGAAAAATAAGGTAAAAGAGATTAAATCAACAAAGGGGGAGCTCATCTCCTCATTTGATGAAATTAAAAAAGTGGCTTTCAAGCATTTTGGCGACTTATATATTGAGATAGGACAAGTAGGTATGAGTATCTGAGATTAGCTTTTATCTCACATTCCTTCTTTGATTGGCCCTAAAGAAAACTTTGTCTTAATCAGACTTGTATCAGAGGAAGAAATTTTTGAGGAAATTCACCAGGCAGAGCGAGATAAGGCGCCTAGGCCAGATGATTTCACTACTCAGTTTTACAAAAGATGTTGTTCCATCATAAAAAATGATTTTATCTGAATGATACAATATGTCCATAAATCGACAAGAATTGGAGGTGCAACTAATTATGTCTTCCTTACCTTGATTCCGAAAGAGAAGAATGCTTCCTCCTTCTCTAGGTTCAGATCAATTTTTGTATGTAATGTCTCATATAAAATCATGGCAAAAATCATAGCTAACAGGATCAAAAAGACTTTGCATAAGCTTATATCACCAAATAAAGGGGGATTTGTGGAGAAGATACAAATCTTGGATAATATCATATTGGTACAATGTAATACCCCTATTTCCCCCAATTTGTAAATATAACTATAACTTGCCAAGAGACCATGGAAAACTAGATATGTGTGAATGTTGGATTTGATGAACATTTTTGTTATAAAAGGTCAGTGTATGTATTTTTTGTTATTAATAGAAAATGGATAAGTGTTGCATAACTGTTGAAAGGGGGGTTTGTCAAGATAGACCCTGATGTTATGAGAGAGATGGCGAGGGGAACCAAAAATGGTTGAGATGACCCCCCACCAAACTAGTACCTTACTGGATTTAATGGCTCAAACCCAGAACAATCCTCTGACCCAAAAATGAATTACCAGTCAGACGGATAGCTGGAAGAGTCCTCCACAAGAGTTAATGAGGAGATGGGGTAGAGTACCCATCTACAAGACTTCCAGACCTAACCACGAGCTAGGGATTAGGTCCACACAACCTTGCTAAGGAAAGCAAGAAAAGTGGTAATTCGTGGGCAGAGGCAGATCTACGCGAAGAAGCAGAGTCGAAAAAGACTAATCTCGAGAAGAGAAAAGAGTGTTTGTAGCTCTATGGTTCGAGGAAGAACTAGGAAATAAGCTCGTTCTGGGCGCAATAAGTTGTTGGCAAGGTTGTTGTTCCAAGATGATAAATGGGGCTAATGAGTGACTGTGGAAGTACTCGGGCATACCTCCTTGCTTGGTACAAAGAAAACTGGTTGCCAAGATCCTGTGGGAGGAGGAGAGTAACTTTCATCCCTGACTGTCGCTGAGCAAGAAGAAAGAGTCTCTCTTAGAGTGTCATGGTCTAGCTCGAGGGTGCCCAACGATAAATCCATTCTGGAGTGGTTGTGCCTATGGTTGGGTGGAAACAAGCACCCCTTTCAGCAATCGCTTCACGAATTCTATTTTTCTGACAAGTATTTTCATACTTTGTGTATTGAAATGGAAATGATGTTTGAATATATTTATATGTCTGTGACTAAGTTCTATATTGAACGATTAAGTTAGAAATATGTATTGTCTCTCTATGAACCCATGCTTTCGAATGGTCTTATGTTTGCCTCGGGTTAGCATCTAGAGAGCTATGGGATGTAAGTCTGCAAGAGTGTTGGGGAAGGATTTATTGGAATGCTTAAGTCCCGTCGACCCCTAGAGTCTACCTTCGAGGGAATACTAAGTTCAAACTCTATGGAAGGAGGTCGCCTTCTTCAGATCTTTCACTCGTGTGACCAAGGGCTCATGTCTGTGTCCTTAACCAACTCACAACTAAGAGATTAGCGCGTAGCCCACAAGAGTTTTCGAAGGACCCATGTGACCAAGGTCTAAGAACCCTGCGCTGGGCCCAAAAGGAGCTAACCTTTCTGACTTTGGAACTCCGAGAGTTTGGAGCTCCCGAGTGTTTCAACCTTACCATTTATGAACAAGCCAAAGGCAAATGATTGTTAGCGTTACAGACGAGGTTGAACAACGCCTGGCGGTTTCCCTAACTGTGGAAGATAGACCTGCCCCACCGTTAAACCTCGATCCATTCAACTATCGCGAGGTAACGCGAGCCGCATATCCGAGGGTATTCGAGAGTCCCCTTGGTTGTTGGATCTACACCGAGGTAACTTCGACGAAGTCCTACTTCGGGAGAACATAGAGGTTATAGCACCAAAATCCCTGAATTACGGAGTTATGAAGTGATGAGAGTTGTGGATTGGGGAGTTCGTTAAGAACCCCTCTTAACCGTCCGATCATCCAGTGGAGGGGCCCGCGTATGACACTTCAATGAAGACTTCCTTCAGGAGAGTGGAGCGACCATAATGTCGAAACCTCTGAAGGCCGAAGTGGCGAAATGGTGAGGACCGTAGATCCAAGGACCCTTTGGGATCTCCTCTCACCGTTAGATCTAGACCATGGTCAGCCCGACACTGACCACTCCGAGAGCAAGGAGGAAGTCACACCATGGATCCCCTAAACATTGAAGTTACGAAGTAACGGAGGCCGTAGATCTAGTGGTATAAGTGGACACACCTTGACCATGAGATCGAAGGGATTGGAAGGCCATCAGTCTGGAGTGACGTGGCACAGTGACGTCATCCAAGGTGACGTGGACCCATGTTTGACGTGCCACATGTCACCTAGATTCGTACATTTCACAGACCCTATGTACCCATTAAGACGTGACACGTGTCATCTCGGCCTTGCCACATGTCACCCCTGGCACCTGCTTACTTGCTCCATTTGGCGGGTGGAGTACTCGGGACCCACCTGTCCTCACGTTCACGTCTAGTACGTCACCATGTACGAGGGTGCACCCTTTGGGAGTCCGGGACTTCGAGACTCTGGAGGTTTGGGGTGCATTGTCGTGGGTAAGTTTAAAGGCACAAAGGTCAGAGCCACGTGGCAAGATTTCAGGCTCATTCGGGAGTTTGGGAATTTGGGACTCCGGAGGACATGCGTGCAGAAAGGAAAAGGGACGTTAAGCGTCGAAGCGTCGAATGTCGAATTCCCCTTTAGCCTGTGTGTTAGATGAGGATCAAGTCCAACCGTTGGATTGGATGATGGATAGACCTTCCCTTCGAGAGGTAGGAATCTAGAGATGGTACGAACGAGATGGACCCACGTGGGCGCCATGTGGCACTCAACTAATAATGCCTGAAGAACTTTAGGAGGCCATAACTTGCAAACTAGAGGTTGGATTAGAGGCTGGTAGTAGTCGTTAGAAAGCTATGGGGGAGTAGAAGAGGATGAAGACCTTGGGCAGGGGAATCGAGATGATTAGAGTAAGAAATTTTTTGATGCCCCACCCCTAGAAAGGGTACGTATGGGTGGGGTGTATTACATACAAGAAGCAATACACACCAGTAATGTTGGGGGAGAAAAAAGAATGATTATGAAGATAGACATGGCAAATGCATTCGACAAAGTTCGTCATAGTTTTTTTTTAAAGTTATTTATGAGTTTGAATTTGGGTCAAAATTCATCAAATGGATAACAACTTTTGTCAGTATCCCTTGGATTTCCCCTTTACTAAATGGCACACCACTACCTTTTTCAAAGCCTTCAAAAGCCTACTCTTAGGATGTCTTCTCTCTCCTCTTGTGTATATCCCGACGGAAGAGGCTCTCAGCTGAAGCACATGTTTGGGAACATTCCAAGGCTTAGAATTGTCAGAGGTGTTAAGAATATCAATCACTCCCAATTTGTAGATGATACTTGCTCTTAGGAGGGGCTTCCACTATCATTGCAACATGATTTAAACTACTACTTGATCGGTTTATAGAAGCTTCGGAGGGGGTTGTTGAAAAGTGAGAAAATTCATCTTTATGCATGGAATGTCATGCTAGACCTCTCTTAGCAATTGCCATGATCTTTCAGTTTATGTTTGCGACGAATTGGCAGTCCTTTAAATATTTAGGAATGCCTATATGTCTCCAATCTCTTCCTTCAGAATCTTGACATCTCATCATCTCCAAAATCAAAGAGAAATTTAGGCAATGGGGGCATAGTGGCTTAATCCAATTGGTCATCTTGTTTTTCTCAAGTCAATCCTCTTAGCCTTACCAAGATTCCAATTCTCTTCCTTATTAGCCCTGGTAGGAATAAAAAATGCTTTGGCTTAAGAGTTAACGAAATTTCTTTGGCAAGTGAGCAAGACCAATAATAAGTATTTCCATCTCATCAATTGAAATATTATGCATGCCCCAAAGGCACATGGGGGCTTGGGCATAAAGGATACGATGCTGATGAATATTTCCCTTGGAGCTAAGCTGGTGTGGAGGTTGATCATGAGCATAAATCAACAGTGGAAAAAAACACTCATATTTAAATATCATTTAAGAGACGGACTCTGTAGCCTTGATAACATCCCATCGACTCAGGATGGTTCTCAGATTTGGAAATTACTTTAAACTTCCTTACTTACGATTCAAAGTCTCTTAACTGTGATTCTTAGAAACCGCAGAAACATTTATCTATGGCAAGATAACATCAAGGGGAAAACCTCTCTGATTCAAGACCCCCCCTCCTCCCTCTCGTGGATTGGCTGAAGGACCAGCAAAAACATACCCTCTTTGATATCTCTTCTTGGTGCATAAATTTTGTCTCTTGGACAAGTTGGGATTTGGGTGACATTCTTGCATAACTGAAGGATAATGCATGTTATCCCCTAGCATAGGGATAACTAAGGAGATTATGTCTCAAGGCCCACGTGTCATAGACATGGAGTACCGAGAGCCAGATCGACTTGAGCATGGCCCTGGAGGGCCCATCCTTTTCTTCTTCAACACCTCCACTTTGTCAGCAACAACAACATCCATCACATCGGTCTGGTCTTGCAGCATAAATGGGTCTTGCTCCATGAGGCAATGAGTCCGGGTATCATGGTATGTGTCACTATGATTCTCAAAACTTTTGAATATCTGCATTTTTTTTTTTTTGCTTCTAACATGTGCTTGGACCTTATGCCTTTCCACTTGACCACACCTGGGGGGAATGACAGGATGCTCTAGTAAGCTGGTTCCCATAGGGTTTGAGTTTCCACTGGGGGGATTCATGAAAGGTCATTGTCTGTTCCCACCATACTTACCACTTTCCATCTTTTTCTCGCTCATCCATCCCATTACACTGGTCTAGGCATTGGGTTGGCCAAAAATTTAAGGGTTGTACCTTACCTTATGGGAAGAAGGGGATAAATCCCTAGAGGGTAAAAGTAGCTGGAAAAAGATAAAATCCAAAAGAAAGAAACCTTGAGATGCTTCGCCCAGGGATCTCCGAGAAAGCAATAAAAAGCTTCTCAACAAGAAACAAAGGGACCCATAAAAAATAAATAAATCAAAACCTAGTTGGAGGATAGGGGGTCTCATCACGAGCCAACCTATTAGGTCCATGGGCATGTGACGGTATGACACTACCAACAACTGGTCACAACACCAGGGTAGTGGCTCTTGGTGGCATAGTCAAGAGAAAGGGGGTCTCATCACGAGCCAACATTCTCATTTCTGTGAAATGCTTGTGGGTAACATTGCCACCACTGGTCACCACACCAGGGCAGTGTCCTCCAATTGGTCTCTTGAAAGAAAAAGCAATAAGAATAAAAGACAAAAGGAATGAATGGGCTTGGAAACATTTGCATCCATGACAAGGTGCAACTCACCCCCTTCAGAGGCACCCACAGGTAAGCCATACATTTCCCTGCTATCACTGCACCCATTGCCCAAACATCCCTTACCACCTCATCCACTCACATGGCCTAGATTTGAATTCTCCTGGGAACATCCCACATCCAATGAGCATTAGCCCAATAAGATGTCCTGGTGTCCCCTCCAAACTTGCCTTACAGAATAGCATAACGTCTTTGAGCACTTGTCCGGGTATAGGGGGTTTCATGCACATGTTTAAATAACTTGATGATTAGATGTGATTGACGTTGCTATGATCCCTGTGACTTATGAGCCCATGGAGGGCGTATTTGATGATGTTGCAGAGCCACACCCGATGGACAGATACATATGGGGAGATGACTAGTTCAGACCTCCATAGGGCTAAGAGCCCACTAGACAGATGTTGAGACCCCAGCCAGGGGCAGAGAGAGATCAGAGGATTGCACAGAGAGAGTGGAGGACGTTTCACCAGGGGCAACCTGGTGGGCCTGGACCAAGGGGGGTTTTGTCCTTTACACCATGATGTAGGCCTTGGAAGGCCCATGATGTCACCCAGGTCATCCATGATGTCACCCAATGTTTTGGAGGTAGTTGTGTGGCAAGTGGCATGTGTGGCAGAATCCTAAAGCCCAAAGAGGCCTAACGTTTTGCTCCAGGAGGCCAACGTTTCCCAAAAAGGGCCTAATGTCACCCTAAAAGGGCATAACATCACCTTTACAGCTTGTTTTAGGGTTTAATTATGACATTTAATGTAAAAACTGGTTATTATGTGTAATAGGACATCTCGACCTTTTTGACCTAATTCTGGTCATCAGTATTGTATAAATAAGGGTTTAAACTCTTGTATTTTTCATCATCTTTCACTCACACAAGTGAGGTCTGAAATTTGCCCCCTCCTTAGGGTTTATTGGCTGAAATTTTATATGCACTTCTTGGAGGAGGCTTAATTTGGTGTTTCTTGGCATTTTTCTTGGTGGAAATTCTTCAACTAGGCTTACTGCTAGATTATTTTTGGTGGATGTAAGTGAATTTCTGCAATCCTTCTTTGCTTTGAATGGTTATGGTACATTTACTTTTCATTTATTCCAAGATTATGAAATTGGTAGTTTAAAACCCTAGGAGAACAAGCACATGTTATTGTCCTTGTCTTAACAATTTTCCACCTACTAGATTGTGCTAGAAACCCTACCTTTGAAGCATTGTACTAGAGCCCTACCATTGCAGCACTCTAGTGTCATTTGCTTCATCAAGCCATTAATTGTTTCAAGCTTGAGCTAAAGAAGAAGGAAAATCGCTAGGGCCTAGGGTTACCTACTTCTTAGTAATCGTTTTCCTTCTAAGGCTTGTTGATTGGGGCCTTGGGTTACCAACACCTCAATCATCATCCTTCTTGGTCCTTAGCTCTTACATTATCATTTGTTTCCTTCAAGTTTTGTTCTTGCAAGTGACTCCATTAGCCCTAAAAGGCACTAATTTAGACCTTAAATTTGTCTGATTGATGAAACCAACCCTCAAAACTTTTACCTCAAACAACCTACTAACATTTTCTAATCCTAGAATAACTTAACCCACTAACAATATTGTTGTTGTTGCCAAAGTAAGCTACAACCATTAATTGCATTATTAAAAGCTTCTAAAAGCAGTTGAAAAGGTCGATTTAATCATTGTCTTGTTTGCTTCCAACAAATGCTAGTATTATGATTTCAATGGTTAATGATTTTTCGTCATTTTTGAAGCTATTGCGAGGCATTTAAAGTGAAGTATTGCTTTACAAATATTGTTGTTATAATTTTATGTTTACTTCATTATTATTAGCCAATTTCTTTTATTGATAAAGTCTATGGTTTTATGAAGTGCTAACCAACAAGTGTACTTGCAAATATATATAGTTTCTTGTTGTTTTGTTTCGGGCAAGTACACTTTGACATATTCTCTTTCATTGGTTATAAAACCAGAGTTTCTGATCGATGGTGACTTGTGAGAGGGGATCTTTATCTAGCCACTTTGACTTTGACTTCTCAAACCCCTAGGTCATCGGGGACGTCTCCCCTGGGCCTACCACCCTAAATAGAAAGAGACATCTTATTGAGGTGATAGTGATAGGATAGTCTCCAATGACGCCAATTTGCTCTCCTTTAACCTTTCCTTTGATCAAAGTACAAATTGCACGATAACAATGCCCATGCCTTACTTCTTAATATTCAAGGAGAAACCCATTGTCATGTGGAAGAGCCTGATAAAAGAGGATGGGGATATCAAATATATAATGTGCACAAAGGTTATTATGCTCTTTTACACCGGATAGCGTTGCCACCTAAATAAAAAAAATTGGACCGATATATGGCATCTGGAAAGTCTTCTGAAGATAAACATATTTTGTTGTACCCTTTCCCATGGGAAGGTCCTTACAGGGGAGAACCCGTGCAAGAGAGGATTTTACGGTCCTACCATGTGCGTTCTAGGTTGCTCTAACTGTGAAATTTTTTCTCATTTTCTTTTGGAATGTGATTTTTGTAGGGCTATTTGGCAAGCCACTCTACATGAACTCAGCCATAGAGTTAGTTGGCCGATTTCTATAATGTATCTATTGGAAAGATGGAAATTTCATTATCAAGGCTCCTTCCTTCATAAGCCCATCTTCAAAAGGTTGTGGCTAGATCTTCCAAAGTTAATTTGTTGGTAGATATGGCTTGAAAGAAATAGAGCAATCTTTAAAGGGGAATCTTCTCACTCATGCTTGATTGTTGGCAAAGCCATTGCTCGATTATATGAATTCTTCAACTCCTGCCAACTCAAGCTCTCCCTCCCTCAATCTTTGAATAAACAAGAGGAAGTATGCTTCAATAAACTACAACTACAAATCTCTATTCAATCTTCAGTTCGAACCATATTACATTGGCAACTTCAATATTTTCCTTCTGATTTTAGGCATTGGTTGCATTCCCAAACAACCTTCAGTTTGTGTTTTGATGGAGCCTAAAAAAGAAACCCCAAGGTGGCAGGAGCATGAAGTGTGTTATTCAACCCTTGAGGAACAATGGAGTCTAGCTTCTCTTGGAGCTTATGACAAGATTCTAACAATTAAGCGAAGGCTTATGCCTTGTTGTAAGGGGTTCAAGTAGCAAGGGGCCATTAGGTTCAGTAGCTCAATATGCTAGGAGACTCAAAAAACACAATTCAGTAATTCATACTAGGAACTTCTCCAAAAGATGCTCATTTGTGTTCCATTGTAAGAAGGGTCAGAGATGCACTGAAAAACATTCCTCAAACAATATTTTTCTAGATATTCCGAGAAAATAATGGGCTAGTTGATCACTATGCAAATGTTGTGATTGCCTTGCAAAAAGGGGTTCTCTATTTTAAGACAATCCATTAATGATGTATTTCAAGTACAAATTAGTTAGACGCATTTGTGAGGCAATCCCGTGCAAGCATGTTGTCATCATGAAGGCACGCCCCGCATTAGGATTCGAAAATGAGGCTTCAAGATGCAAGGTCATTCCTTCTTCTGGTAACTAATGCAATGCTTCTCCTCTTTAATTCTCGACATATATTATAGATTATACTCGGTGCGACATTGTGTGGGTGAATTTGGCAAAGATATAATGATGTACTCAATAGTAGTAGTGATAGGCAGCTCTTTAGAGCCTCCAACTTTTTTGGCATGGTATCATCTGGGCTCCTAAGATTGTAACTTCTTTTTGAACTTCGTCTGCACCTTTTTGCTAATATAAATCTCACAATTTATGTTGAAAAAATATTTAATTATGATCAAATGTTCCACAAATTAAATTTCCTAATATCTTTTTAGAATCAAACCCGCAACCTTTCACCAAAGGAGAGTTCTCATGTTTGGATCATGACCAAGCGAACTAACCTTCGAGGCTTCCTAATACCTTTAAATTATCAAATAATATATTTAAAAATTAATTTAGAAATTATACTTAACTTCATATCAACTTCATCGAACATTACAAAAAAATTATAACACATATATATTTTTTAGTTTTTAAATGAAATAAATAATATTTTATCCACTTCTTTTTAATTAATCAAAGAGCACTTAAATAATATTTTTGAGTTTTATAAAAAACACATTTTAATAATAAACTATTTGAAAACATTGTATAACTTATATATACTATTAATATTAAAATACACTATTAATATTAAAAGCTATGTATGTAATATTATTGAAAGTAAAAAACAAAAAATTAAAGATTATAAATAAGTATAAAATCAATAAATAAAGTAAACTTATTATTAAATATTTTAAATACAAAATAAACTTATCACACATTAAAAATCAACGTAATCATTCCATTACTAATTTATGATATAAAAATATATTGGAAAGGTATTGAATTTTGAGGTTACTAGTGAATTTTTAAAATTTATTGTTTTGAATTTGGAAATTTATATACTAAAATGAAATTATTTATGTTGAATTGTTATTATTAATCATTATGATCATGTTAATTTAATAATATCTATATGTGATGAGTAGTTTACAAGTTAAATTCTATAACATGTATGTTTCATTTTTAAATGGTCAAATATGTTGGAATGAAGAACTTATATTTGTCTTATGTGTAATTATAACAAAGGTTGTGACTCTTATTATTATTGGTCATTGTGAAATAGTGTTTGTCTCTACTTGAATAATATTTTTGTGTATTTTAGGAGGTTGTTAGATCTAGTTGGATATGAGAGATTCTATCCAACTAGTTGACTCCAATTTTGGTGTGTGGTTGAGATATTCTCTCAAGATTTTGCTAGTATATCTATCTTAAGGTAAAAATTGATGTATTTATATGTGTATTGTTACATTTGTTAAATAGATCACCCAACACAGTTTTGGTTTGTGTTGAGTCACTTGTGTTGTCAAGGAACCACTGGTTGAAGAGAACCGATGATCCAGTTTTACTTTTGGGCTATTGTTATCTTCGTACCTAGAAAATCTACATGTTGTTTTTAATCCTTTGTCGGCATCGTTCTTCTTCAAACAAGTGTGGCCCATAATGAGGAAGCTTAGATTGTTGAATCTATTGCTCCTTGTGCGCGTTGGAGTAAACCTACAATTACAATGAATGTGTTGGTTACGATGCTTGGAGATGAGATCAATTTGCTAGTGGAGGCAGATTCTGGGTGTGTGAGCTCATGGCTAGAAAATGGCAGCAAAGGATTGAGACGGAAGTTAAGAAGACGTGATGAATTCTAGTTGTGTGTTGGTTATCTGATGTAGTTTGTTTCCACCAAATTTCTTATGACAAGAGTGGCACATGAGTACCTTAGTAAAAGAAGCATAGATTCAAAACTAAAGGGGGAGTTATATGGAAATGGTTAATCAAAGACCTCTATATAAAAATTCAGCTTGAGCTCAGTGGAATAAACCATTCAATTTAGTGTGTGTTATGAATGTGTTCATGTGAGCTTCATTGTTATGTTTCTTCTTCAATTCTTTTGTAATAAATTTGTTATAGTGGTGTAGTTGGTTTGAGAGACGATTATTTAAAGCACTGGGGAA
This sequence comes from Picea engelmannii, assembly GCA_009831015.1. Classification (NCBI taxonomy): domain Eukaryota; kingdom Viridiplantae; phylum Streptophyta; class Pinopsida; order Pinales; family Pinaceae; genus Picea; species Picea engelmannii. The sequence goes on along the minus strand of ML794914.1, from coordinate 168,411 downwards.
GAAATCATGAAAGAGAAACTCAATGTGTACATGTTTCTTATCAAAATCATATATTAAAAAACTAATAAAAAGATTGTGCTTGCCTTCATATCGACTTTATTGAACATTGCAAAAAATGTGCATTGTATTTTTTGAATATGTTTATATGATTTTTTTTTGTGGTTTGGCAATGAAAATCCACATCGCATCACCTTCCTTTTGTCTAATCAAAGAGTAGTTAAATGATATTTTGAATTGTGTGTGTGTGTGTGTGTGTGTTGTTAGGGCACATGTGTCATACACCTTGCAATGTCGAGCAAAGAATAATTGCAATGATGAGCAGAGAAGAGTGCAATGTTGAGAAGATAATAATTACAATGTTGAGTAGAGATAATGCAGAGTTGAGTAAAGAATAATTGCAGTGCTAAGAATAGAATAGTGCACTGTTGTAGTGGAGCGGAGTTATAGCAGGGAATACTTGCATGACGATGGCAGGGAGTAACCTACTGGTGGTTTCCAATATGCAAAAATGGTAAACCATAAATTGTTTATGGTTTTACCATGCTTATATATCAAGTGCTAGGGTGGAGAAAATAACAAAGATTACCTTTTAGCTTATTGTTATATAGTTGAATTTTCTCTAAGATTATGCCACTACTGAATACTCTTGTTGATAACACATAAACTTTATATTGTAATTTTTTTTGCAACTCATACAATTAATTGAAAATTGAAAACAATAATCACCATAGTAGGGAGGGGCTAACAATCCCCTGCCTACATTGCATATTTTAGTTCCACATTAGATTCCCCGCCTTGGTGAAGAGAGGGCCCATTTGAAGATATTTGATTTGACACATTAGATAATCTTTTACATGCTTTAAGCTCATAGATCCTTAGAAGGTCCTAATGTTATCGAGTGCTTACCTTTTATTGCCTAAATAAAAAACATTTAGCACATACATAAGATTATGTACAATTCAAACTCAAATCTCAATGTTTAATAAAATCATTACGAAATATGGTTAATTAAATTCTCATGGTTTTGAAAAACTATAATTAATAAAGTTGATTGCATCAAGCGAAGTGAGTATATGAGTAGAGTTGATTCCATCAAGAGAAATGAGTATATGAGCTGATTGATTTTTCTTGAGCTACAAAGGTAGAGTTGTGTCTTTACTAACACAATAGGACCACATGATTTAATGCCATTCTTTGAAAGGAACAACACTAATTCATCTTTTCTATTACTACCTCTACTATAGGCCAAGAATTGGTTTTTCCAATTACACACATAGATTCATAGTCCACTAGGCTCACAAAGGCCATGACCCACAACTTGGTTGAAAAAACACTTACAACTTAGTATCGACAAGATGTGTAATATGGACGATACTTATAAATTAAAATGGAATTAAAAAATCATAATATAAACACATTTATAATAACAATGCAATGTGTGTGTGTGTGTGTGAGAAAACCAGTGTGGGGAAGAAGGATGGATGGAGAGATGGTAGATTACTCTAAAGAAGAATAAAAGGCATTCCAAAGGTCAATATTCATGACAAGGGATGAACTAGTAGAGGAATGGAAACTATCTAAGGCCTTTAGCAAGGATTGCTTGCTAGAAAACCCACTAAATCCAACAAAGAGGAAGCCTAAGTCTAAGGGTAAGAGCATGTTTGAAGTGGAGGTATTAGTCATAACTAAGGAAAGGACTAGTAGTACACCAATACAAGTGCCTTTTGAGGTCAATAAATGTCATCTCATTTGGAATTTTGACACGGTGGACTGAGACTTTAGTCATATCCCATCAACAATTCATGAACAAAAAACCATTTTTTTACCGAGGGAAGAAGAAAGGGAGGTCTACAAGCTAAGGGTGGTGGAAGGAAATGTTGATCTAGGGTTTGGAACCTATTGTGGAAAGAATTTGTTGGAGGAAGTTTAAGGGAATCTTGTGCTAAAGAGCCGAACCAAAACCCTTTTCAAGGAAAGATTAATTGTAAGAGGAATTGTGTAAGAAAACATAAGGATAGGGTAAGCCTGGTTGTGGGAGAAGATGTAGGCTTAGAGGACATTGTGGCCCTAATTAGCACAAACATTATTGGTCACTTCATGGGAAAAATAGTTTCAGAAGGATGGATAAAGTGGTGTATGGAGCATAATTTATTAGATTATCTGGTTCATATGCCAAAATACCATACAATAATAAGAGGTGAAGAGGATATTAGCGGGGAAGTGGTTTCAGAGCCCTTCATTTATGGACATCCAAAGGTGGAAACTGAGATTCAACTGTAGGAAAGAACCATTGTATTTGTAGCATGTTTGGGTCAAACTCTTAGGCTTGCCAATGGAATTGTGGAATGAGAAGATATATATATATA
>ML794914.1:128665-165995 GCA_009831015.1 Picea engelmannii | reverse complement strand
GTGAAATCATGTCCTTCCATCCCATGCTGAAGAAAAAACCCAATGGAAGAGAAGGAAGTAACATCACCAATAGCAAGAGAGAGAAAGAGAAATAGGAGCAACAACTTTAATAGATCAAGTTGGAGTAGTTGATCCAGTCGACTATGTTGATCCATCGGTTTCACCAGTAGATGAAGGAAAGCTAGCAGCAACACCAGGAGCATCCACACTACTTTACAAAGGGTTTGGCTTCTTAGGTACATTTACCCATAAGGCGGATTATCTCAAGCCGTCAAAGATTGCATTTTGCACAGGTTCCTCATGACTAAGTGATGTGACTGTGCCGTATATGTGACACACACACACACACACACACACACACACACACACACACACACACACACACACACACACACACACACACACACACACACACACATAATTGTAGGATATTTGTATTAAGCAAAATGTTGTACCGAGGCTCACAACAATAGTACAAAAAAGTTTGTTTCTAGTAGCCTTAAACAAAAAAGAACTATCTGCTATCCTATATGTGTAGCCATAACATGCTAAATACAATTGCTTCTAAAAGATATTGTAGCTATAGATTCCACAGTATTGTCCTAAATAATAAGCTATTTTGTAAAACATAAAAAACTAGCAAAAAGTGTGTCAACTAGTTCCCTCGTCTCGAGCTGCAATGGTTGAGTCTGTATCCACTTTGACAATTTATGTTATTTATGGGAGTTAATGAATAATTTCATCTTCCTTCAGAGTCCCATAGTGTGAGTTGATGGATGGCACCTGATTAGATACCCCTGATTCATACCATTTGGATAAATTTATAACCATAGTGTGGAGCATAATACAATCTACCTCCATAATAGAGATTTTACATTTAAATTGGACCAAGGTTCCCATCACTGAAGAAATTTGAGAGTATATCATATTATCATGTTCATGGATTATTCATGGAGATGCCACAGTAGCCATTTATTTCCCATAATGGCTCCTTCGTGCCCTTTGAACCTCCTGCAATTCTCTGTAATCTATTATGAATCCAAAATTGTACAATGACAAACCAAAAATTGAAGTTCATGTAGTTATGACCCACCCTTATACAATGGAAACTTTGAGCAAATGTGTAGGATGGAATAAAACTAAGCATAAAAGACATGAAATCCACAAGCAATGATGCTAGTAAGAAAATGAGAAGAAACCTGTAGCCCCTAAAGAACCAAAGAGGGTAGACTTTCTTCGAGAAGAAGAAGACACAGTACTAAGAAACCATGTGGATTTTACCCATCCAAACCCAGAACCAATCACTAATGTCGGACAACCTAGAAGAATGAGCAAACTCTGTATAAATTTAGCAAGAGGCATAAACCCATAACAATCCCCAACAAAGGCAATGACCCAAAAGAAAACCCCTGCTCTCCAAACTGCTACACCAAACACACAGAATTGAGAAGAGTAATTGACAAGAGGGTGAGACAACTTACCCATGCTCCAAAGAAGGAAGGAGACCAAATGATTCATCCTAAATAGGAAACTGGAGTCTGCCTATCCAAGGAGTGGCCAATGCACTTGTGTTTTCACCCCAATTAACCCTCCACCGGTGTCGTTATCCCACATTGTTCCCAAGGAATAAAACCCATAGGTTTAAATTCATGCTAGGATAAATGCAAGTTCATGTAGGCAAAGGGAGGTAGTCCCTTCACCATAGTTGAGCCAATGATTAACGACCTTGCTTTGTACTTTGCCATGTCCTGTATCGTTAACTAAGGGATCAATTGATAGCTAAGGTTTCCATTGACAACAATATCCCCCATTTTTAGAAGCATAGCTTGGTTGGCACATATGTTCGCTTGGACATTATATTCTCTCAAAACATGATAAAACTTAACTTCTAGAAATATTTTTCCAACTTCAGTGATCCTTTCCAGTATCAAGGCTAGAAGTAAATATACTAGAGAGAAACCAAATTCCTTATGATATTTTTGGATTCACCTATTACAATTAGACTTCATATGCCCATGCCTAAGGCAAGATTTAAGCCTTACAACAAAGCATAGGCTTCATCCTAATTGTTTGTTGACGTGCCCAGACCCCATGCATATCTAGTTTCATGATTTTTTTCGGGTCCTAAAAATATTAGGAGATGGAATAGGAATATTTATAGGACCACCCAAATATTGACAAAACAATAATAAAAATATTGGTTGAAATTGACCTAAGAGAGGGTTTATTAGAAGAATTGGAAATCAAGTGGGGGAATGGCATTTTGTGCAAATCCTTAACTATTGGAAAATCCCCTTTAGGTTATCAAGATTGATGAGAAAAATGAAATGAAACCACGTATTTATAATATTAACACATAGACACAATGAAAAATAACATAGATATAATAAAACTTGACTTCTAACAAATAAGAAATATGCTGGAAACTGTAAAATGCAGACTAAAAACAAGCTTGTTAGAATGGTGGCATCTTATCTCTGAGAAGAGATGTGACAGCTACGCTCATTCGCAAGAAGATGAGTACAATGAGGCTATTAAGGCCTTTTTACAATAAACATGCATTCCAAAACCCTAGACATCCAAAAACCTATCCCTAGGAAATGAAGCGCCAAAAGTCATGTGGGCCTCGTTGGGGTAAGTTAGTACATCAACTTCTCGAGGTCATAACTTTTGCATACGATCTTCGTTTAGGGTGAATGATAGATCGTTGGAAAGGTATTAACGAGGATATTCATTTAGGGGGCTCAATTGGATCATTTTTTATTTATTTATTTGCTTGATCATGAAAAAATATCATTTAGGCCCTCAAAATGTCCCTAGAAGTTCAAGAACCGAAAAACTGCTAAAAATAGTAAGTTGCCCAAAAACTATTTTGAGCCAATTGGACAAGGTGGGTGGCCACTAAGATCCTCCTAGATCAATCCTCCCCCTTAGGAAGCAATGGTCTCCATTGCATTGAGTTCCCCCATCAGATGAGGAAATTTCTGTTGAATTTGACCTCCGGTGGGCCACTTGCCTTGGTGCAGGAGCTGCCCTGTTTTGACAACCCGACAAAGATGGATCCTCTGCTAGTGAGTGCCCTTGACTCGTGTGTCCATGATCTGATCCGTGGATTCCTGTTCCATGCAGTCAGGGTTGAGCTATGTTGGTGTCAATTGTTTTTCTATCTTCGATGTGTCCAATAATGGTGGAAAATAAGGTCGAAGGAGGTCCACATTGAACACTGGGTACAAGCCAAGGAAGGGGGAAGGTTGAGATCAAAAAAATTGTCACCCATAGCCTTGGTGATGGTGTAGGGTCCATAACAGAGTGGACAAAGCTTCCGATGAGGCCCTCTAAGGTGTTCTTTCTGCAAGTGCAAACAAACTTTATCTCCCACCTGAAACTGGGGTGGCACCCGGTGTTGATCATGACGCTGCTTGTACTTGGAATTGGACTTCTGTAAAATATATTGAACCTGTTGGTGGCTGTGTTGGATCTGCTCAATGAACCAGGTGGCTTTGTCAGCTCCAGTTTGAGCAAGCGACGAGTCTGCCTGGGTGGCTCCAATGGGTAGTGCAACATCCATGGGACCCAATGGTTGAAATCCCAACCCCACCTGAAAGGGGTTGTGGTCGGTTGAGCTATGCATGGCTCTGTTGTATATGTGCTAAACACAGGGAAGAATCTTATCCCAGGTGCAGGGGTGCTTGGTATTGTACATGCGTAGGATGTGCACGACCATCTAGTTGACTCGGTTTGGCCATCCATCTGGGGGTGGAAGGCAATGGAGTTGGTGAGTTTGGTGTCCAACAATGACTAGAGGTTTGACCAGAATGTGTTGAGGAACGTGCTATCCCGATATGAGATAATGGTTTATGGGATCCTAAAATGTACCCACACTCATTCAAAGAAGATCTTGGTAGTGGCCTCCGATGCGATGCTCTTCTTGTAGGGGGCCGTAATCGTCATCTTGGAAAAGTGATCAACAACCACAAAAACATAGTCATTTCTCCGCTTGGTGGATGGAAGGCCCAAGATGTAGTCCATTGAGATGGATTCCCAAGGCCCGTCAGGAGTAGGCAAAGGAGTGTACATGCCTTGTTTCTTAATGGTTGGTTTGGAAATAACGCACACAGTGTAGGACTAGATATACTTGTTGACATCCTGTCGAAGTTTCAACCAGTAGAAATGTCGTTGCAACACTGCCACTGTCTTTTCCATGCCAAAGTGTCTTGCCACCCGACTATAGTGGGCTTCCCAAATCAACATCGCTCGCTCACTTGACGGAACACATAGATGGCCCAGATGGCACAACAACCCGTCCTTAAGATGGAAATTAATGACGGTTGTGTTTGTGCCCAACATCTGGTAGGTGTTGGTGAATTCAGGATCTGTCTCATATAGGTGGGGCCATCCGAAGGTCTCGTGGCCACAATAATCAAGCATTGTGGTGAGTGTGGTGACTGGAGGTCGGATGAGGAAATCAACCACTCGGTTCGTACTTCCTGTTTTATACTTGATGTTGAGGTGGAACTGCTGCATATGTGTGGACCACTTATGATGGCGGTCATTCTGCAATTTGCCTTGTGTATTCATGAACTACATCGGCTTATGATCAGTGTGGAGGACTGTCTCCTTCCTGAGAATGTAATGCCTCCACTAGTGGCAGGCTTTCACAATGGAGTACATTTATTTTTCATAAGTAGGGTACTTATGGACAACATTGGATAATGTATCACTATGATAAGCCACAAGGTGGTTGTGTTGAGTGTTGAATGCGCCCACAACATAGTTTGAAGCATCTGTCTCGATCTCAAAAGGTTTTTATAGGTCAGGTAATGAAAGCCCTAGGGCGGAGCACAAGCGTTGCTTCATATCATCGAACACTTTATGTTGGGACAGGCCCCACACAAATTTTTCCTTGCTACCACCCCTAGTTTTGTGGCTGAGGGGCCATGCAATATGGGAGAATCACAACACGAACGTTCAATAGAAATTGGAAAGGCCTAAGAAGCTCTGAAGCTCAGTGAGCGTGGTTGGGGCTGGCCAGTCATGAATGACTTGGATCTTGGCTGGTTCAACATGCACACCATGTGCATCAATAATGTAGCCTGGGTATTGGACCATGTCCACGTCGAAGGAGAATTTTTCCAAGTTGGCATATAGCTTGTGTTGCCGCAGAGTGTGAAGAGCCTATTGAATATGGTGCAAGTGTTCTATCCAAGTCTTTTTGTAGACGAGGATGTCATCCAAATACACCACCAAAAAATAATTAGTAAAAGGCCACAATATATTGTCCATCATCCTCGTGAAAGTTGTTGGAGCATTTGTCAAACCAAAGGGCATGACCAACCATTCAAAAAGACCTTCTTTTAACCTGAAGGCAGTTTTCCATACATCTATTGGTTATATTGGGACCTGATGGTAGCCATACTTCAGATCAATCTTGCTGAAGTGCTTGGCCCCCTTGACCTAATCAAGGAGATCATAGATTTGGGGAATCCGATACCAGTTCCTGATTGTGATTTTATTTAGGGCCCGGTAATCAATGCATAGTCACCAAGTCCTGTCATTCTTTTGCACCAACACGATTGGGATTCCACAAGGTCATGAGCTGGGTCAGATGTGACCTTTGCGAAGCAATTCTTGGATCTAAATATTGATCTCCTCATTTTCTATCAGAGAGTGACGATAGACTGGCCCATTGGGTAGTAGTGCGTCGGGGTCAGATCGATGGGATGCTTGACCTGACATAAAAGAGGTACCCGAGTAGGTGATGAGAAGATGTCTTTATAGTCTTCCACGACCTTATCCACTTGCTTTTGTTGTGTGGAGATGTCGACCACGAAGGCCATGGATGTGGTTGCAACCTTTCTCTCACTCTGAGAGCGATTCATGAAGAAGACAAACTTCCCGGTTTGAGAAATGACCTTCCTGCATTGCTTGGCAGAGATTAAGGAAATAGAACTAGGTGGGACTACCTTGGGTATCCTGTACAATTTATCGTTCAAGGTAATAATAAAACTGTGAGGCCTAGACTCATATACAACATGACGTTTTCATAAATAAGGTTGGCCCAAAATAACATCACAAAATTCAAGGGGAGCAACATCACATGATACCTCATCTTTGAAGGGCTTGATGTCATACGACAGAAGACATTGTTGGCTGACGTGAAGATCGCTTCCTTGACGGAGCCATCCAATGGTGTAGGGTTGTGGGTCCGGTGTTGTCAGCAAGGCTAGCTGCTTGACGACATCTGTTGAGATGAGGTTCTTCTGGCTACCACTATCAATGATGAAGTGTAGCAGAGTGCCTTTCAGCCACATCTGTGAATGAAAGAGGCACTCGCCTTCCTCTAGCTCATCAGGTTCATCGGGCTAGATTTTGGTGGTAGCAACGGTGGCACTAGGTTCCACGACAATGATCTGTCTCCCCTTTTCTGGTTTTGACTCAGAGTTAGAACCCACACCTGATTCAGAGGCTTTTACCTCAATCACCAATGACTGCTTTGAGCGATAATCAATAGTGTTATTCCAAGGGCTCTTATGAAAGTCACACCACTTCCCAGTATATTTTTTCGTCTTCCCATTGTCCTTCTTTGTTCTCGGCTTGGACTGGTTGTTCTGAGGTTTCCCATATTTTCTCTATCCTTTTTTCTACGGGTTGGGACTTCCCTTTCTCTACTTCTGCTGTGAGGGGTTCCCAGGCCCAAATTGTTGTGTCTTTTGTTTAAGCGTCCGCTCGATTTTGATGACATATCGATATGCCGCACCCAAGGATGAGATTTGTTTTCTCCCAACATATGGTAGGTGTTGGTGAAGTCAAGATCTATCTCATAGAGGTGGGGCCATTAAGAGGTCTCATGGCCACAAGAGTATAAAACTGTGGTGAGTGTCATGACTAGAGGTCGGCTGAGGCAATGAGCGACTCGGTTGGTACTTTCTATTTTATACTTGATGTTGAGGTGGAATTGCTACAAATATGTGGACCACTTATGATGGCAGTCATTTTTTAATTTTCCTTGTGTCTGCATAAATTGCAACAACTTATGATCAATGTGGATAAATGTCTCCTTCCCGGGAATGTAAAGTATCCACTAGCGGTAGTCTTGCACAATGGAGTACATTTATTTGTCATAAGTAGGGTACTTACGGACAACATATGATAGTGTCTCACTATGATAGGCCATGGGGTGGCCGTGTTGAGTGAGGATTGCGCCCACAACATAGTCTAAAGCATATGTCTCGATCTCAAAGGGATGTTGCAGATTAGGTAATGAAAGCACTGGGGATGAGCACAAGCGTTGCTTCATATCATCTAGCATTTTCTGTTGGGATAGGCCCCACACAAATTTTTCCTTACCACCACCCTTGGTTATTTGGTTGAGGGCCCATGCAATATGGGAGAAACACGAACATGCGATAGAAATTGGTAAGGCCTAAGAAGCTTCGAAGCTCAGTGAGCGTGGTTGGGGTTGGCCAGTCACGAATGACTTGGATCTTGACTGGATAAACATACAAACCATGCGCATCAACAACGTAGCCTAGGTACTCGACCCTTTCCATGTCGAAGGATCATTTTTCCAAGTTGGCATATAACTTGTGCTACCACAGAGTGTGAAGAACCTACTAAACATGTTGCAAGTGTTCTGCCCAAGTCTTGTTGTAGATGAGTGTGTCATCTAGATACACCACCACAAAAGAATTAGTGAAAGGCTGTAAGATATCGTCCATCATCCTCATGAAATTTGTTGGGGATTTTGTCAAACCAAATGGAATGACCAATCATTCAAAAAGACCTTATTTTGACTTAAAGGTAGTTTTCCATACATATGTCTATTCTATTAGGACCTGATGGTAGCCAGACTTCAGATCAATCTTACTGAAGTATTTCCCCCCCTTGAGCTTATCAAGGAGATCACCGATTCAGGGAATCGGGTACCGGTTCCTTACTGTGATTTTATTTAGGGTCCGATAATTAATGTAGAGTCGTCAGGTCTCGTCTTTCTTCTGCACCAACATGATTGGGCTTCCACTAGGTGATGAGCTAGGTCGGATGTGCCCCTTGTGGAACATTTCTTGGATCTGATGCTTGATTTCCTCATTTTCTAGTGGAGAGCAATGATAGACTGGTCCATTGGGTAGCAGTGCGTCCGGGGTCAGATCGATGGGATGCTTAACCTGACATAAATGAGGTACCCGCGTAGGTGATGAGAATATGTCTTTGTATTCTTCCACAACCTTATTCACTTGCTTCTGCTGCGTGGAGAGGTCGACCGCAGAGGCCATGGATGTGGCTACAACCTTCCGCTCACCTTGAGAGCGAATCATGAAGAAGACAAAATTCCCGGTCTGATAAATGACCTTCCTGCATTGCTTGGCAGAGATCAAGGAAATAACACTAGGTGGGACTACCTCGAGTATCTTGTACAATTTCATGTTCAAAGTAATAATAACACTACGAGGCCTAGACTCATATACAACATGATGTTTCCATAAATAAGATTGGCCCAAAATAACATCACAAAATTTAAGGGGAGAAACATTACACAATACCTCATCTTTGAATGACTTGATGTTGTACGATAGGAGACACTGTTGGCTGACGCGAAGATCATTTCCTTGATGAAGCCATCCGATGGTGTAGGGTTGTGGGTGCAACATTTTTGGTAGGGCTAGCTGCTTGATGACCCCTGCTAAGATTAGGTTGTTTTTTATATTTCTATCAACGATGAAGTGCAATGGAGTGCATTTTACCCACATCTGTGAATGAAAGAGGTGTTCGCCTTCCTATGGCTCATCATGTTCACCGGGTTGTATCTTAGTGGTAGTAATGGTGACACTGGGTTCTGCGTCATTGATCCATCTCCCCTTTTTTGGTTCTGACTTAGAGTTGAAACCCGCATCTGGTTAAAAGGCTTTTACCTCAGCCACCAATGACTGCTTTGAGTGGCAATCAACAGTGTTATGTGAGGGGCTCTTAGGGAAGTTGCACCACTTCCCGATATCTTTTTTCATCTTCCCATTGTCCTTCTTTGCTTGCGGCTTGGAATGGTTGTCCTAAGGTTTCCCATCATTGCTCTGTCATTTGTTTTGCATGTTGTTATGGTAGCTGCAAGAGGTATTAACCTCCACGTGTAACCCTGACAAGAATAGAATATTCCGGGAAGCAAGAAGAAACCCTAAAGCTTTGGACATAACCCTAGAAGACAAGTCGACTAAAGGAAATATTTAATATTAAGATTTTAGCCTCCAGAATAAGAAGTTGGCCCAAACAACTAAGGAGAAGCAATATAAATACATGATGCTAGATCTCATTTGATACACATAGCTCACAACTACATAAATGTAAGAGTGCGCACTGCAGAAACTGAGTAAGTGTGCATAGATGCAGTTGGAGCTACTGCAACCTATATTCTCGATTTAGGCTTGGACTTTCTATTGGTTATGGTTTGGACTTTCTACCTTGTGTGTTAGATCTGGAGAGAGGTACGCTACATTGATTGGCTATTAGGCCTAGGGTTTGCTTCCACAATTATTCTCTGTCAAGGTTAAGGTGCTTGGGGGTGGCTTCGGCCTATGTTTGGGTGACAATATTGCTATATTGTCTATGGTTAAATGAGCACACCTATTATTTATAATAGGTTATGGGCCCACACTATCTTCGAACAATCTAACCGCTGGAAGATAGATTGGGAGGATTTGCTCAGTTACAGTTGTAGTTGCAGTCAGTTTTTGTTACAACAATAAAATCCTAACCCTCTCGTTGAGGCAACTTAAGTGAAGAGATTGACCTAATTTATAGATAGCCCAGTGTGCCCTAACCCAACACACCTCCTGGTACTCTCAGCAAGCTAAGATGCCAAGTTTGAGCTTTTGGTCAAAGCCAAAGGTTGACTAAGTCAAAGCAGTCATGATTTACTCTATGAAGTCAGAAAACAAGTTAGAAGGGGATTCTATCTTCAGAGCATGGAAGACAAGGATTGAACTCATCCTTGTGAAAAATAAAGTGCTTGATATCATGAAAGGAAAGATTGTGGAACCAGATGTTGAAGAAGGAAAAGAAAAGGAGCCTCAAAACGTTGCAATTATGGAGAAGTTCAAGGGAAATGACATTAATGCCATGAGTATCATAGTGGACTCTGTAAAATACCACTTGATACCCTACATCTCTCATCTTGACTCATCTAAGAATATGTATGATGCCCTAACTAACCTCTTCTCAATCAAAAACATTGGACAAGTAATGAGTCTAAAGAATGAGCTCCGTGACATGAAATGAATGATGATGACATTATAACATCATACTTTGTGAGATTCTATCAGTTAAGAGATCAACTACAAGCTATTGAATAAATCATTTCAGAGAAGGAACTGGTAAATATAGTACTCAATGGTCTTCCCAAGACATGGATGCAAGGATGAACACAAGGAAGGAGTATCCCACATTTGAAGAACTTTGGACTTGTTGTGCACAAGAATGATCAAGGCTTAGCGGAAAAGAGAAATTCCAAAGGAAAGATGATGATCAAGCCTACACAACGAAGTTCAAGAAATTCAAGAATAAGAAAAAGTTTGACTCGAGGAAGAAACCAAATCAAGAGAAAGATATGTCAAAATACAATGCTTCAACTGTCGAAAATATGGTCACTACAAGAATCATTGTCCCAAGTTAAAGAAAAGGAAGGAAAGACACGAAGCATCAGTTGCCGAAGAAAGGGAACCCTCAAAGAAGGTAAAGTAGGATAAAACAAACTTCTTCTTCTAAAACAAGGTAACAATATTCTTCATAGTTCTTGTACATACCATGCTTACATAGTTTATGTACATATCTTGCATATATATTTCTTAGAAGATAAGATGTTCAAGTGAAACAATACCTATGGAAGAATAACAAGATAAGGATTGCTATCANAAGGTAACAATATTCTTCATAGTTCTTGTACATACCATGCTTACATAGTTTATGTACATATCTTGCATATATATTTCTTAGAAGATAAGATGTTCAAGTGAAACAATACCTATGGAAGAATAACAAGATAAGGATTGCTATCATGATGACTACAAGTCAAGCAATACACATGGAAAGATGAAGTACATTGACAATCCTTGGTAACAATTCTTGTGGAATCTATTATATAAGTAACAACTACAAGATAAGACGAAATCAGAATCAAAATTGATGAGACCTAGAAGAAGTCAAAACATAAAGAAGTCAATAATCAAGAGGAAATTAGAAAAAGACTTGTGACACTTTGCAGAAGGCAATAAGGATGCAAACAGAAGCGTGGACTCTCTTAGATGGTGGGAGATGATTACATAATTCCAAAAGAAGAGCATGCATTCATGCATGAAGGAAGGATTAGGAGGGAGCTAATCCTAAATAATATGATCCATTGAGGATTATGAAGTATCTATCCATGTTCTCATTGAAAGTAGCAGCCATGAAAAGCAACACTTGTTCAGTTTGACTTTAGAAGAAGTCTTCTTCAAAAATAAGCCTTAAAGTACCCTTGGTTGTCCATCTACATCCATGATCCTATGATGAAAGGAAGAAGTTGGAATCTTCAGGGCATGGAATCTATAGAAAACTCCATGGACCCAAGAGCTAAAGAGAAACATGAGGAAGAACATGAAGATTCCAAGAGAGAAAGAAAATCCAAAACAACCAATTATTATACCAAGAATCACAAGACTACCAGCTTGGTATGAACCTACTAGAAGCAATCAAGTAGAAGAAATGGAAGTTACGATGAATAACAATATATGTAAGAAATTGCAAAAAAGGATTATGAATGGAAGCATTGCGAGATTTAGAACTAGAGGTTCTTCCAGAAGGAGGAGAAGACTATGTTAAGAGCTTGTTCCCGTAAACCAGATACACCTCTATCTGAGCTATTATATCTCTTACAGTATCCATGGATTGAAGTTTACATCGGTTGGTTGTAAAAGACTGTTCTCCCAATAAAGCATTTGAGGAAGAAGCTTATGTAAAACAATCTCAAGTTTTTGCGGTATACCATAAAGAGACCCATGTATGCAGATATAAGAAGACCTTGTATGGATTCAAACAACTTGATGCAAAGTATCTCATATACATCAGAAGCGTGATGAAAAATTTCTATGATAGAGACAATGTATCAGAATAGTTACTCAGAAGTTTGGGATGATGGACTGCTAATCCATGGCAAACTCTCATGATGACAGAGGAAGTGCTACTTGGATATGTTTTAGTTTGAGCCTTGCCACGATGTCACGAGCTAGTAGGAAACAAAAGAGCTGAATTCAACCATGATATATATTTTAATGATCAGATCTACATGAAGCCTTCAGAGAAAACTAGTGTTCCATAACATACCAATGTACATTGGGATCAAGCATTACATTCTCTATGATGAAGTTTAGAAAAGAGAAGTGGTTCTCCAATATATTTCCACAAATGAGCATATAGCAAATATTTTGGTAAAACCTCTGTCCAAGATGAAAAGCTTGCAAGTTGGGGCTCGTGGAGATGACTTCCTTATTGAAAAAGGAAGAGATTACTCCCAGGTTGGGAGGGAGCATTGATGTGTTATTGATTTATGGACAATCATTTTTCAGTTCGAAAAATGGTCCAGGATGAGCAGTTCCTTTCCAGTTCGGAAAGTGGTTTGAGATTTCTGACGGACAGGCATTTTCCAGTTCGGAAAATGGTCCAGATCGGACAGTCATTTTTCGTAATGAAAATTGTTCGATAGATTGTTTATGTACCATAGACAGTGATTCCCCTTGTGTCCAGTGTGGGGAAATGGTCTAGGACAATCATTCTTCTTGGCATTCACTATGAGTAGTGGTCAAGTAGAATGGTCTGCCTCATCAGGCAGTCATTTTTTTGAAGTTCATAATTGTGAGTACGTTCGAAGAATGGTCCATTTTTGGAGGTTGGTGTAGGACAATCATTTCCATTAAGAAATTGTTCGGGCAGTCATTCCCTAGGGCAGACTCATTCTATCCAGGTTGCACTATGGTTAGTGCCGGAGGAATGACCCGGTTAGGTGAATGGTCTAGGTTCAACAATCAGGGATAGACATTCCCTAGGGCAGACTCATTCTCTCCAGGTTGCACTATGATTAGTGCCGGAGGAATGGCCCAGTTAGGTGAATGGTCCAGGCTTAGAAATCAAGGACAATTGTTCTTCTATGCTTGAGAAGAATAGTCCAGATATCCCATGGATAATGTTTTGCTTTCTGAGGGCAGGTGTTCTTCCAAATCTCACAGATGTGAGTGGAAGAATGGCCCAGATGACTTAGTTTATATCATGATATTACTTCTATGCAGATTGATATCAGATGATATAGTTTCTATGGAGACTGTATGTCTCTGGACAATAGATGTATGCTACTATGGTGGATGTGTTCCACTGGTTGTGACTATGTGTCACAGGTTAAGTAGTTGTGTGCTACTTGGTGTGGTTGTGTACCAATGGATAGTAGTTGTGTACTACTATGGATAGACACAGTTGTGTTCTATTGAATGACATTGTTCTCATTCCCATGTAGACTATTAGTAGTGTTGAAAATGATTATCAGCTAGATGGATAGTTAGTATGCTGGTGGACAGACATTCTCCAAGTGAAAAATGGTCTAGGATATTTATTCTCCGAGGACATATGTATGGATTAGAAGAATAGTCCTTGTAGGCCATGGCGTGGCTTCCAACATCTGTTGAAATAATTATTCTTCTAGGACATATGTCCGAATTAGAAGAATGGTTCTTGTATCACTTTGTGGAGTGAGTGACTTATTCAATATCATGCATGATTACTCAGATGGAGTATGGCTTCGAGAGATGATGCAATTGATGATATCATATGATATTGATAATGATGAGGGTGCTCGTGATCTAATCATGAGATAGCCTGTATGGCTATGATGATGCTACCGATTGAATGGTATGTTTGTGCTCAAGATCATTGCTTTCAATACCTCCCTAGCTAGGAGGGAGTGTTGATATTATGGTAGCTACTGGAGGTATTAACCTCCATGTGTAACCCTGACAAGAATAGAATATTATGGGAAGCAAGAAGAAACCCTAAAGATTTGGACATAACCCTAGAAGGCAATTTAGCTAAAGGGAATATTTAATATTGAGTTTTTAGCGTCCAGAATGAGAAGTCAATCCAGACAACTAAGGAGAAGCAATATAAATACAGGACACCAGATCTCATTTGATACACACAGTTCACAACTATAGAAATGTAAGAGTGCGTACTACAAAAACCAAGTAAGTGCCCAAGTCTGGAGAGTAGCTGCAACTACTGCAACCTGTATTCTCAGTTTAGGCTTGGACTTCTATTGGTTATGGTTTTGACTTTATGCCTTGTGTGCTAGCTCTGGAGAGAGGTACGCTACATTGATTGGCTATTAGGACTAGGGTTTGCTTCCAGAATTATTCTCTGTCAAGGTTAAGGTGCTCGAGGGTGGCTTCGGCCCATGGTTGGGTGACAATATTGCTATATTATCTATGGTTAAACGAGCACACCTATTATTTCTAACATTGCGGGTTGGGGCTGCCCTTGCCCTGCTTCTGTTGTGAGGGGTTCCCAGACCCAAACCGTCGTGTCTTTTGTTTCATCTTTTGCTCGATTTTGACGAGATATCGATAGGTTGCACCCAAGGATGAGATGTCCAAAAACTCCATTTTTGTTTGGATGTATCTATGCAAACCGTCGCGATACTTTAGCACAAAATGTCACTCAAAATATTTGATACCTAGCTTGGTGCACAAGGTATGGAAGACATTAGTGAACTCAGACATTGTTTGGTATCTTTCCTGTCCTAGTGTGGTCCATCTTGTATACAAGTTGTCATAACTTCTAACATGATAATATTGTTCCTTAATAGAATCCGTGAAGGAACCCCAATTGGGTGCAACTGCAAATAATGTGGATCCCTCTATTTCCTTTTTCTCACAGAGAGTCTCCCACCAATATTTGACCTTGAGAAACTCAAATATAATATTTTCTCTATCAGAAAAGTTGTGGACAAGAAAATACCTTTCTAGAAGGTTTAACCATTTATCTACGACATCCACATATATTTGACCTTCAAAAATAGGAATATCAAAATTGATATGTACCTTGGAGGGGGAGATGCCTCCGCTTGAGGTGGATGCATTGCTTGTTAGTAGTGGTTGAAAGATTTGTGCAAAGTTATCCATCATCTCCTTCCTCTGTCGCTCAAGGGCTTCCTCGAGCAACATTTTGAAAGGATCTCTTGTCCCATTGTCTTTATTTTCGCCCACCATGGATGGTTTCTCGGGCGTGCGAGATAATGTTTCCTCAAGAGAAACAAGCTCGAGACCCAACTCTATATACCCTGGCTGCGTCGGGGACATGCATTAAAAAAATGATAAGGAACAAACCACTATGATACCGCTGATCCAGATTTATGAGCGGAACAAAATGAAAACATAGATTTATAATATTAACACAGAGACACAGTGAACAATAACAGAGATATAGTAAAACTTAACTTATATTAAATAAGAAATATGTTGAAAACTGTAAAATGCAGATTGAATTCAAGCTTGCTAGAGTGGTGGCAACTTAAATCTAAGAAGAGATGTGACAATGTAACACCTTGTTTCCCCCAGTCTGTAAATATAACTATATGGGTTGAGGAACTATGGAAAACTTAAAAGTGTGAATGTTTGATTTGATGGACCTTGTGTAGAAGGTCGATGAATGTAATTCATGTTATTTTAATGAATGTAAATCGCTAATGAAAAGGTGGTGGAGGGGACCCGGAATGGTTTTGCTAACCTCCACCGAACCAATACTATGCTGGTTTTAATTGGTTAAGATCAGAACAACCCTCTGACCCGAAATGAAGTACAGTCAGGCTGGTAGGTGGGAAGACCTCCTCGAGAGTTAATGAGGGGATGGGGCAGACCGCCCATATGTAAGGCTTCCGGACCTGACCACAGACTGGGGATTCTAGCCACACACAATATTGTTGAGGAAGGCAAGAAAAGAAGCGTGGTGGTGGATAGAGGGAGACCGACAAAGAATGCAGAGAGGAGAGCGGAAATTCTCGAGTCCAAGGAGGGATTGAAAGCGAAAAGTTAGTTCTGATCACAGGGGATAGAGACCGAGTCAGGAGAAGGAGAGTAACCTTCGTCCTCGTCTATTCCTGTATAAGGAGAAGGAGAGTAACCTTCATCCCTAACTTTCGTTGAGATGGAAGTGAGAGATTGAATCTCAAAGCATCGTGGCCTAAGCTCGGGGGTGGCCAATGATAAATCCATCGGGAGTGACTGAGCCTATGGTTGGGTGGAAATGAGCACCCCTCTCAGCAATCACATCGCGCCTTATGGTTATGATAAGTGTTTTTATGCCTTGTTCTTTGAATTGGAAATAATGAATTGCATGCTTGTATTTTATGTGCCTAAAATGATCCCTGTACTGAATGATTATATTAGAAGTTTGCGTTCGTTCCTTGAGAACTTTCATATCTGCTTGATTTCCTTATGCGCTAGTTTAATCCCTCAGAAGCACATCCCAGAGAACTTCGTCACCATCCTAGAGTTGCGTGAGTACTTCTTGTTTTGGTGGAGGTTGAACTTCGCAATCACTGCGAGGACAAAGTCCCATAAGCTCATGAGAGGTAGTACGTGTATGCACAGGCTCTCTGCGAGGTATGCAGAGATCGAGAACCACTTAGGTTCTATTCTTGATGAAGTAGCACAAGAGGTGTGCAGAAGACCCTTCTAAGTGTTAAGTCCATGAGAAAGAGCGCAACGCTCTTAAGTCCTTCATAACCGACGAAGCTCGGGAAGGATAGCGAGATTCAAGTATCGCAAGTTCGCACATCGAAAGATTCCCGTGTTAGCGCAGTCAAGTCTTCTGAAATCTGATGATACAAAATAACATGGACTGTAGATCTAAGGATCTATCGGGACCCTCCTTGACTGTTGGATTTGTTGCTCCGAAATATCGACATTTCAGAAGTCGGGAATGTGGAGGAAGTCATGACTTAGAGGTCGCAAGTCGCGAGATCCTGACATCATCGGAATTGTCCATCGAAAGGGACGTGTGGTGAGAGATCAACGTTTCGCTGACTCGTAGGGGGAAAAAGTCAAAGGGGAGAATAGTGAGAACTCACGAGGCCCGAGTTTGCTATTTGATAGTGACCGTCAGATCCAGAGGAGCGCGAGACGTTGATTTGGTGCTTCAAAATATTGGTATTTTGAGAGTCGGGAGAACGGAGGTGAATCATATCAGGAGTTTTCGATACATGAAATTGCGATGCGATCTGGACTGTCGGATCGGGATAGTCGAGGTGACTCACATGCAAGGACCCGATGCGCAATTTCACGATGCACCTTTCGATTAGGCTTGTGTTCACAGATAATGGTCATGTGGAGGAGGATAAAGGAGGAGCTAGCATGTGTTAGGCCCATGTTGGGATTTCAGAGGTTGGGGAAAGTTGGGGTGACTCACATGTAGAATACTTGACATGTGAAGTCTTGAAACACCTTTCAGGTTGGCGGGCGGTCACAACCCGTGGTCGCGTGAGAGAAACTTGCATCTAGTGATTATTTGTGCAGGCCAAGTTTCAGAAGGAACTAATCTAGTCCGTAGATAAGAAGAGCACATATTTGAATCGTCGATTTTCGATGTTATCGTTGAGATTGTGAGATCAAGGATCCCGTAGCTTTGCGGGGAAAGGAGCTACGAAGAGTTTAAGATGTTGAGGGCGGACTGCAATTCAAACCGTGGTTTCGTCAAGAGGACATGTGGAGGGGGTGATAGAATTGTGGGCCCCAAAATAGTTTGACCCCAAACCTCTTGTGGCTATGCCCGCAATCGTGTTGTCATTTCCAAGGTCACATCAAGAGAGGGGGCTTATCAAACAAAAGGAGCTAACACCTAACACTTTGAGTTTTCACAGCAGGGCAAAATGTAAGGTCGCGGTTGCCCTTAAACCTACACCAAGACACCGAAAGGTTATGCATTTAACTATAGAACGAGACCATCAAGGTCTCAGAGAATTGTTTGGCTTCAAAATTGGAGATCCTCGACTAGGAAGTTGGACTGGTTCCCTGACCTTCCAAATTAGGAACCATGAATGGAGATTTTGTCCTTTAAGAAAAGCGAAAATTTTTATTCCTCATCGTGGGTGTGTTACAGACAACTACGCTCATTCGCAAGAAGATGAGTACAATGAGGCTCTGAAGGAATTTTTACAATAAACATGAATTCCAAAACCCTAGACATCCAAAAATCTATCCCTAGGAGATGAAGCGCCAAAAGTCACGTGGGCCCCGTTGGGGTAAGTTAGTACATCAACTTCCCGGAGTCTTAACTTTTGCATACAATCTTCGTTTAGGGCGCATGATAGTTCGTTGGAAAGGTATTGACAAAGAGATTCATTCAGGGGGATCTATAAGATCATTTGGCTATTATTGTGGTGCATGATCATGAAAAATCATCGTTTAGGCTCTCAAAATGGCCCCGAAAGTTCAGGAACCAAAAAACTGCTAAAAATAGTAAGTTGCCAAAAAACACTGTTGAGGAAGTTGGACAAGGTGGGTGGCCATCGATATCCTCCTAGATCATTAGGTTTTCAAGGTGCCATGAACTTGGCCATGATTAGAAGGATTATCCACACCCGAAGTAAAAAAATCTAGAGGGAAAAAAATAAGCTAGATTATCTCATGAAGGTTGAAGGAAATCCTAGCTAAACAAGAGAGGCCACAAGGGTTTCACCATAATATTTGAGTATGAATATAATCTAAGCAATTGAAATGGAGGCTAAGGATCCTTATCTGTAAATTTCCATGGATATTCCACTAGAACAGTTCGTCGCAACAAATCTTGTATTATGCTAAAATATTTTATTAATGCAAGTTTATTTCCTTAGAACTCATATGTATTATCACTAGCTTATTGCTTAGATTTACAAAAATAATTGAAATATGAAAGTGAAGGAACACACCATCAACACAAATGAAGACAATATTTATCACGAGAAACCCAGTATGAGAGAAAACTCAATGAGAAGGTGAGGCCTATGCTCTACTCTTTTTCTTCAATTGTGAAAATGCAAATACAAAGAAAGGGGTACTCACTATGGAGTTGCCTTTGACATTGTGGCTTGAATGGTTGCTACAAAATATTATTCCTCCTCTATTATTCTCTCAAATCTCACTCCTATATGCTCTGCTCAACTATGGAACAAGTACAATACTAAAGAATGGAACCCCCTCTCCTCCTAGCAGCCCAATATTTAACATAGCCTAATAGTCATCTAGGGTTAGGGTTTTGCATCTGCAACCCTCAATTAATGATAAGATTTTGGAGCTTATAGAATCTTCTTGAAATTCCACGCCGGGATATCCCCACATGTGTGAGTAATGGGAGCTAACATGGCAGCCACTTAGTACCACAATGGTCAACAAGGTAGGTCAACTTGTAGGAGGAATAACTTCCACATATGAGCTCGAATTGAGGTGATTTACACATCATTGGAAAGGTATCAATGTATAGAATAGTTCCAAGGGGTTGTAAGATATTCTCACAACACTTTTACCACCAAAAAATTTCATTTGATGCCTCAAAGTACCCAAAATTCCAAGACTGGTACCTCCCACTAAAATGGGCCCTGCAAGCCAATTGCTCCAATTTTTCCACCCAAAAAGTAACAAGATAGATGAAAAATTATATAATGATCCAAGATGGATTAGATACCAACCATATAGGTGAAGGAGGAAACATATTGGAGGCTAATAATGTCTAGGAAAGGGTTGTGCCATAATTAAAAGTAACCAAGGCAATGGAAAACAACATGAGTAATACTATGTCTAAATCCATCACACAATTCCTTTCAAATTCAAATAATTCAAAGGGTAGATTAGACCCCAATTCCAATTGTTCTTTAAGATTGTAAGAAGAGGTAGTTAACTAAAAGGAAACCCTTAATAACATGAAATTTGACAACATTCTTTCCTCATATTTGATTAGGAAATAAGTTGACAGTAAGGCTCCCTTTGAGAATTCCCTTGTAATCTCTTTGTCCCAAGAATATGAGGACTACTCCATGGAAGATAATGGGGTAGATGATCCTAGATACAAACTAAGATCTAGAAGAAATATCACCCAAAGGGAAGAAGAGGGAACTGAAGGAGGCTTGTCTAAGGAAGATGAAAAAACTCCCTTAGCAGGCGAAANAATATTTGAGTATGAATATAATCTAAGCAATTGAAATGGAGGCTAAGGATCCTTATCTGTAAATTTCCATGGATATTCCACTAGAACAGTTCGTCGCAACAAATCTTGTATTATGCTAAAATATTTTATTAATGCAAGTTTATTTCCTTAGAACTCATATGTATTATCACTAGCTTATTGCTTAGATTTACAAAAATAATTGAAATATGAAAGTGAAGGAACACACCATCAACACAAATGAAGACAATATTTATCACGAGAAACCCAGTATGAGAGAAAACTCAATGAGAAGGTGAGGCCTATGCTCTACTCTTTTTCTTCAATTGTGAAAATGCAAATACAAAGAAAGGGGTACTCACTATGGAGTTGCCTTTGACATTGTGGCTTGAATGGTTGCTACAAAATATTATTCCTCCTCTATTATTCTCTCAAATCTCACTCCTATATGCTCTGCTCAACTATGGAACAAGTACAATACTAAAGAATGGAACCCCCTCTCCTCCTAGCAGCCCAATATTTAACATAGCCTAATAGTCATCTAGGGTTAGGGTTTTGCATCTGCAACCCTCAATTAATGATAAGATTTTGGAGCTTATAGAATCTTCTTGAAATTCCACGCCGGGATATCCCCACATGTGTGAGTAATGGGAGCTAACATGGCAGCCACTTAGTACCACAATGGTCAACAAGGTAGGTCAACTTGTAGGAGGAATAACTTCCACATATGAGCTCGAATTGAGGTGATTTACACATCATTGGAAAGGTATCAATGTATAGAATAGTTCCAAGGGGTTGTAAGATATTCTCACAACACTTTTACCACCAAAAAATTTCATTTGATGCCTCAAAGTACCCAAAATTCCAAGACTGGTACCTCCCACTAAAATGGGCCCTGCAAGCCAATTGCTCCAATTTTTCCACCCAAAAAGTAACAAGATAGATGAAAAATTATATAATGATCCAAGATGGATTAGATACCAACCATATAGGTGAAGGAGGAAACATATTGGAGGCTAATAATGTCTAGGAAAGGGTTGTGCCATAATTAAAAGTAACCAAGGCAATGGAAAACAACATGAGTAATACTATGTCTAAATCCATCACACAATTCCTTTCAAATTCAAATAATTCAAAGGGTAGATTAGACCCCAATTCCAATTGTTCTTTAAGATTGTAAGAAGAGGTAGTTAACTAAAAGGAAACCCTTAATAACATGAAATTTGACAACATTCTTTCCTCATATTTGATTAGGAAATAAGTTGACAGTAAGGCTCCCTTTGAGAATTCCCTTGTAATCTCTTTGTCCCAAGAATATGAGGACTACTCCATGGAAGATAATGGGGTAGATGATCCTAGATACAAACTAAGATCTAGAAGAAATATCACCCAAAGGGAAGAAGAGGGAACTGAAGGAGGCTTGTCTAAGGAAGATGAAAAAACTCCCTTAGCAGGCGAAAATCCTATCTCTCTAAAGCAAAGTAGAAATCCTTTGAGGAGGTTAAGAAAGGAAAAAAATTCAGAATTAAAGAGGCCCTTGGAGTAGGGAATGCCTTAGGGATGCTAAATCCATGAATATTTTGTCCCTTAATGTGAGAGGGTAGGGTGCACCCACAAAAAAATTAGCTATCGTAAGAAGTTTTTCCAAATTCAAACCCGATGTCGCTGTGCTACAGTAATCCATGTGTGAGGGGGAGAAAGCATAGGCTACTTTATCAACAATCCTATAAAACCGTACCTTTAGAGTTAGATCTCTATACTCTAAAGGGACATTAGGAGGACTTCTAACATGTTGGAATGAATATTTGGATCTTATTAATGTGTCCTTCTTACATGCAAGTATCAGGGCAAACCGAAAAAATTAAGGGGGGGTTGGGGCATTATGACAATTTAATACTAGGAGGATATTTAAAGGTAGGATAAACATGGGGAGAGTGAGCTAGACATGATTCCATAGTTGGATAGCTTGTCCAATTGTTTAAAGTCCTTGTGGTCTTTGTGATGTGGAACCCAATGAATTGGTTCCAAAATTTAGCAAATTTCACTATAAGGAAAATACCTTTTGTCAAAAGTTTTTGTGGAACCTCAAAAATTTTGTATCACTTCTCCATTTATAGTAGAGGCACACAAGTGGAGGTTTTATGGTTAGCACACTTAAATGGTATTAGATGCACCAATGTGCTAACATATTTAGTGCACCATTGTGTTCAAGAAATATGTGCACCGAAGGTTGTTATCATTGTCATATAATAAAATATCAATTTAAATCAATTCTAAACATACTCTAATTAGTGAGTAGTAAATGCATTGGTGAGTTACTATATTAAATGCATAAATTGAGGCTTAGACATGTTGTTATACAATATAAAATTTTGTTTTAAAAAATTAAAAAAACTTTTCGGTGTGCCCCCATAGAAGGAGCATCAATGCATTCCCTCTATAGGTGCACCGAAGATCAATGTAATGTTCATGATAAAAATCTTGTCAGTGTTTCTTTAAACCATAAGCGTGCATGTGCATAAATATATAAGACACACTGCATAAGGTTTATCCATTTTGTAATACAATATTGGTTTATTCAAAATATTACAAAAACTTATCAATGTGCTTACATTGCAATTGCATGGCGTGTTTCCATTATTGACAATGCATTTATGTTAATAAGCCACACCAATGAGATTTACATAGTTTTTTGGCAAGAAAATATAATTTCAATTTTTAAATAATATTACAAATGGTAATTTAGTATATATTGTTTATGTTTTGTGTATGTGCACGCATAAGGAAATTTGTATGTGGATCAAAGAAAATGACGACATCAACAACATGTCAACATGTACAACTTCGTATGTGAGTGGGAGGATCGATAGAGGGAGAAGGATATGTACCTTCACCCTATTATAACATAGACTTGTGTCCTTTTGAGGAATTTTTGCCTCCTTAAGTTTTATAAGGAGACTACATCCCTCGAGGGGAACACTTTCTTCTTGATGTAGTTGATCCATCATATAGAATCATGCTAAGTAGGATTTTAGGGTTGGTCCCAATATGTGGTACCAACCCATAATGGAGGATATTTATTTCATTACATGGTTGTCTAGGAGAGGGATGATTTTCCCCAATTCTCCGATCTATCGCTTGACATTGCAGGAGAGAGTCATTCAACATGTGTGTAGAGATATGTCAATATGGCCATTGCTAATATATTAGGAACACTCATGTTGATGCTTTGAAAAGAAAGAGACACCATTGGTTCTGCATCTATGTTAATAAGGCACACTGATGAGTTTTACAAAGTTTTTTTGCAAGAAAATTTAATTTCAATTTTTAATGAATATTACAAATAGTAATTCAATATATATTGTTTATGTTGTGTGTGTGTGTGCGTGCGTGCGCATAATGAAATTTGTATATGAGTAAAAGGCAATGACGATAATGAAAATAGTAGTGGGTCGACATGTACAACTTTGTATGTGGGTGGGAAGCTCAAGATTGGGAGAGGGATATGTACCCTCACCCTATTACAACACAAACTCATGTCCTTTTAAGGAATTTTGTCCTCCTTAAGTTTTACAGGGAGCCTACATCCCTCGAGGGGAACATGCGCTAGTTGAGGAAGTTGATCCGTCACCGAGATCATGTCTACTAGGATTT
Organism: Picea engelmannii; assembly: GCA_009831015.1. Taxonomy (NCBI): domain Eukaryota; kingdom Viridiplantae; phylum Streptophyta; class Pinopsida; order Pinales; family Pinaceae; genus Picea; species Picea engelmannii. The sequence continues at coordinate 142,145 of ML794914.1, read as the reverse complement.
AAGGGTCCATCCCAAATTGTGGTACCAACCCGTAGAGGAGGATATTTATTTCATTATTGGTTTATCTAGGAGAGGGAAGAATTTTCCCCTGTTCCTCGATTTGTCACCTAGATTTGTGGGAGAGAGCTAGTTGGCATATGTGAAAAGAATTTTATTTCATTATTGGTTTATCTAGGAGAGGGAAGAATTTTCCCCTGTTCCTCGATTTGTCACCTAGATTTGTGGGAGAGAGCTAGTTGGCATATGTGAAAAGATATGTCAAAGAAACCATCACTGACCCTAGTGGCTTCTATGTTGCTAGTAGATAGTTGCATTTACATTCATTTGGTGCAAAGAAGGCTATGTGCATGTTACTTATCGTCATGACATTGGAAACTATACCTCCAATTGGTAGCCCATTAATTGCCATTTGATGTATTATGTAGATAGTTTAATTCATAGGCACATATTGATCAAGTGGTCTACCATTTTTTGTGACATGTTTTGTTATGGATCATTGTCATGTTGTGATTGATGGGAGAATTACCTTTCCATTTTCAAAGTTATTTACTTTATTTTTGGAGAGCTTTTTGGTCACTCAATCAATATTCAACTACCTCCCTCCAGGGGTGACAATTGATGTGCTTATTCTATGGGCTAAAAGTATTTTACTTTGAAAATCGCCAAAAATCTATGGAAACTATATAAAAAAAAATTAATTTGATTTTTTTACGAAAATTTCACCAAATATTTTCTTATTGGAATTTAATAATTAGTAAAATTCACCAAGGTTTATGCACTCTAAGATAAGTATGGATCCTTAAAATTTTCCCTAATGTGGGGAAGATGTTTCCCAAGAGGGGCTATCAGGAGTGGCTATGTAGACTAATCAAATCAAAGGTATTGGATTTACTAGTTACTGAGGATGATCACATCCTCAATCTTGTATAGTACCCATACACATGGATGGATTGGCAAGGATTTTTGGACATCCTATTTAATCAATATGAGCCACCATGTGTGAGAGGTAATATTACCATTATCTTTTAATTAATCTAGTTGCATAGTTTTTTTGTCTTATTTAATGCACACGTAATTGGTTGTAAGATTTTGTTTAAAATGTCTAATTATTGTTGTTTATTATTTTGCAGATGATTACACATATGTTGGGGAGGTTCATCCCCAATAGTATGAGAATGTGGTTAGGAAGATGAGATACCTTGGGTGTAGAGACTTGGCTTATCATGCAAGCTAGATCACAAATTCCATTAGTAGGTGACAAATCATATATGTGCATTGATGACTTGCCATAGCCATGTACGAGCTCAAGAGATCATACAAGACCTTGAGCTTGCACCGATATGGGTAAGCCTTCCTTGTGATATGATGCTATCAATGCATCATGTTGTCATTGCCCTCAACCTAATCGAGAGGTTGAGGGCTACTCGAGTCTCTCTTGAGGATTCGTCTTCTGAGGATAATACTTGTCCACCTCCACCATCTCCTTGATAGTAGACCAACAACCATCTTCTCTATTGGAAAATCGACCACCATATCCTCCTTCAGTAGTAGAATGACCACCATCTCCTCCTCCAACAATAGCTCGACCACCATATTCTCCTCGAGCACTAGACCAACCACCACCTCCTCCTCTAGTAACACACTGACCACCATCTCCTCCTTCAGGAAACATAACAACATATACTCCTCTAGTAGCAAACCGACCATCATCTCTCCCTCAGGTGCCACATTCTACGTTATTATCTAGCATAAGTACCTATGCCTCTAGCTCTAGTGGTGACCTAGCTTATAGAAGTTGTTGACATGTATATATTTTATTGCTATGATGCATATTTGACATTTATATTTGACTTGACACACACGCACACACACATATATTGATTTTGATATTATCATTCATATATATTATGCATTTTCATATCATGTTGATATTGATGTTGTTTTATTTGTAAAATATATTGTGTGTATGTTAATTATTTATATTATTAATGATTTCTCTATTTTTAATTAAATATGGTATTTATCACTCATTTAAATTTGAGATGCCATATTTGAGATATTTGAGATATATAGTTGACATTGCTTTTGATACTATCATTCATGTATATTATGTTTTTTCGTATCATGTTGATGTTGATGTTGTTTGATTTATAAAATGTAATGTGTATGTTAATGATTAACAACATTAAACATTTCTCTATTTTAAATTGAATTTGAGATGTATTACTATTTAAATTTGATATGTCGTATAATGTTTAACTCTAGTTATAATAAGTTAATGTCATTATATAATGTTTAACTAAAAACTGTTATCAAAACCACAATTAACTTGTTATGATACGAAACCAACTAGCACTAAATTATAAAGTTAATAAATGCACAAAAATAAATCATGAACCAACTAAATATAAATGTACAACAATTGCTCCTACAATCATGAAAAATCATGCATATACACAATAGCCAAGTCAAACAAAGACAGAAGACAAACTACTCAAGGAGCTAATAGAATTGGAATTAATAATGTACAAGGGAGAGATGAAATCAACACAACCCAAAATATTTTAATTAATCAAGAACAAGTATAGCCAAATACACCCCAATAGTCCTAGCGAGTTGTCTGACTTCCGTAAATAGGATGTTTCTGAAACCATATGTTGTTCACGATAAATGAGATGAGGAACCTCAATGCTATGTCTTCAAATTGGTGAATGACTAGTCTCATAAAGACTCTAGAAATATCTTGCCTCTTATGATTCGTAATCATCGTTGGGGCTATCTAGATCAAGATTTTGTAAAGTCCCGTGTGTACATATTGCATTTTCAAACCATTCCTAGCAATGTGTACTTTTCTCCACAAATTTTAGGGGCCATCTCTTGCTTTTCCAACTTGGGGGCCTTCTTAGAGTTGGAAATTGCTCCCCTTATACATGGAATTTGAGTTCCTCTAGTCATCCAATTGTGGTCCAAAGAAAAACTCATTTCCAAAAGTAGCAATTGGATGGCCCTAATGTCATATTTGAGAGTTGTATAATTCATCTCTTCATTATAGAAATTGAATTATCCAATAATTGAACTATAAACTTCTTCTTTTCTCGAGATATTTAACATACCTAATGGCTATTTGTCATATTTTTCCATGCATCTACACTCCCTTGGAATTTCTTCCCTATGAACATCTCATCTTCGACATAGGAGCCTCTATTTCAATTGTTTCCATGGTTGTTGTTCACAATGAAAATTGTGGTCAACAAGTGCCATATAATTGGGCTTTTCCAAAGTTCAATTGATTTCATGTTTTTGGTTTTCCCTATTTCTATTCTATTAGCCAATAATCGTTATAGATTATCCATGCTCAAACAAGAGTTTTGAACAGATTACTAATATACACTTTAATCACATGAAAGGGATTGTCAAAACACTTACTCATATAAAGCACAATTGTTTTATAAATCACATAAACTTTTATAAAGAACACTAACTTTTATAAAGTGATCTAGATCTTACACAACATACACACATAATTTCAAACACCACAATGAAAACTTCAATTAACATTAGGAATGCAAAAACCTTAACTAGCTACAAAATACAACAAAATGCACAGATAGATGGCCAAATGTGCAAGAAACATACATACACAAGTGATAATGCACTATGAGGAGGATTTGAACCCCAATATCCTCTTTCAAAAGGAGATGTGTTTCCAATTACACTACAAGAGCCCATTTCACCTGCATTGTTCTCTTAGGACAAAGTTAAGAATTGTAAAGTTAAGTAGTTATGGAAAATGCCTAATATGTGTATACTGTCAACAATTGAGAATAGGGAGAGACATTTTTACTAGCATTGTGAACCTAAGATATTAACACTATGTAGGGAAGGTATGATACAATTAGGAATGAATCATGTCTTAGCTCTTGTGGTGTCAAAAAGCACAATTTGGCAATTTATGGTGGTGTCAAAAAATACCATTAATGGCATTACCATTGAATACCGACAATTGTTGAATCCTAGTTAACAATTGTTGCCATCGATACTTGATTAGTTGTGGATTTTTTTGCATGAAGAACTCATCTTCGCATGTCACCTCTTCTACCGATAGGTTCTTCCACTTGATCATGTAATTAGTAATTACTCAATTTCATAGTGGCTTCATCCATATTTGAAGGATTGTTTCTGATTCTAGTATGATTTTTCCTTCTTCATTAATCTCTGGTAAAATAGTCTAAACTGGGATCTTGTCACCAATTAATTTCTTTAAGAAAGAAACATGGAACATCGAATGTGTACATGAAGATCATGGATGTGTATGTGAAGATGGAGGAAACTCCAATTTGTAATCCATACATGCAATCTTCTTCAACGCCTTAAAATGACAATAGTAATTGGCGGCTAATTTATTGTCCTTCTTTTGTTTTTTATGGGATATTTTTTTGTATGGTTGTAGCCTCATAAATACCCAATACCTCACTTCAAATTCCCTTTTGCTGCAATATTTATATTCTTGTTTTTTCATCCTATTTTGTGTTATAGGCAAGTTGTCCTCCAATAGTGGGAGAACTTCTTGTTGGTTATCTACATGGTCCTCCACCGCTTGAACCTTCACTTCCCCTCTCAAGGGTGATGTGATAGATGGACAATCATAGACATAAAGTGCTATAAATGGAGACATTTTTTATGAAGTATGGTAGGATTCATTGTGCCACCATTATGTCAATGGAAACCAGTTAACCCATTGTGTTTGTTTATCAAATGCAAAGCAATAAAGATACCCTTCTAGATATTCATTTACAATCTCAATTTTCCCATCAGATTGAGGGTGGTAAGGATCCACATCGAATCAATTTAGTACCCAGACAATAAAATAATTTAGTCCAAAATTTACCAATGAAAATTGGATATCTATCACTTACAATAATCTTGGGGATACCATGTAGCTTCTGAATTGTTTCCATAAATGTTGAAGCTACTATACTTTCTTTAAAAGGATGAGAAAGAGAGAAAAAATAGGCATACTTTGTGAGTTTATTTACCACTACAATGATGTCATTCTTTCTTTTAGACGTTGGTATACCTATAATCAAATCCATTGAGACCTCTTCCCAATGTTGAATTGGTATAGATAACGGTTATAGAAGACCCAGTGTCTTGATTGTCTCTCACTTATTATATTGGAAAACCAAACATTCAATTGCAAACTATGGAACATAAGTTTTAAGACCTTCCCAAAAAAAGATTTCTTGATCATGGGTTAATATTTTAGGAACTACGAAAGTCCTCTTGTGGGAGAAGTGTCCAATTCAAAAATGAATTTCTATTTGAGTTAGGAATTCTTACATAAATATAGGTAAACCTAATGCCACAGTGAATCATTCTTTCAAACAAATTTATCTAATGCACTCAGGTCCTCTTGCAGTCGTTGAATGATATTGAATACCTTTTGATATTGATTCCATTCTATCCTTTCTTCTTCCACCCAATCATATTGTGGAATGGAAATAGCACAAAATAAGCCCTTTGTGTCTTCTTCTTTCCTTGAAAGTGCATTCACCACCACATTTTGTTTTCCTTGTTTGCAGATAATTTCAAAGTCATAAGGCCCAGATTCTTAATACATTTCGATGTAGATCCTCAAGAATTTAACTAGATTTTCCAAGCTGTATTTTTCAATTGGATTGGACAAGGGTTAGTCCAACCTAGACCAAAGAGGCCTCCTTTCCAGCCCTAGCATGTCCCTAGTATCTTTGTACCCCCTCATGTTTCTCTGCAACCTGAAGTTCTCGAGAACGACGGATGGCATGAGATTTCTCATCCAACAATCTCCCACCATTGTGGCTGGCCAATTTTGTCTCTACCTGCTCCTCCTCCACTTGTTAACCCAAATGTCCAGATTTCCCCTGCACACTCACCTGTACAATCCTCCCACGCAAGCAAAAGACTCAAAACCAAAGCCCACCATTTGCATGATAAAGGAAAAGTTGTTGTCCCCTCTTCTCCTTCAAGTGATTCAACCAAATCTATTTCATCTCACATGCACTTGAAAGATGATTGTTCTCATGTCATCAGTGAGATTAAGCCTCAAGGCTCTACACAGCCTAAGGATAATTCAAGAAAGTCAAAAGGGGATAGCAACAACAAAGGAAAATTTGCCTCTCAAAGTGGCAAATAGAGTTTTTTATTATACTTTATTATTGTTTTATTGAGGACAATGGACTGTTGAAGGTTTTGGACAACATACTATCTTTGGATATTTTGGATATTATATGTTTGGATATGATTTGAAATATCATTGATATTTAATTTTCAAATTATGGAAATGATTATGGGAGCCACAAGGAGGGATGTGTCTGATTTATTATTTAATTATGTTTATTTATGTTAAAGAAATTAAAGGGAGTCACAAGGGGTCCCACCTACTAGTTATTATTTATTAAAAGACCCTTATTATTATTATTATTATTATTAATTCTTCTCCTAAACTAAAAGTTAGTTGAGTTTTAGTTAACTTAACTAAATGAAGTGGTTGAACTACTTCAACTAATTTGGAATGCATAAAAGAAAATGAGAAGGAAGAACAAGGGGAGAATAGAAGAAGAAAACATACTAAGCTTTGCTCTTGAGTTTTATTGAGATAGTTCAGTTTCCATTCATTCTTCAATTCATCAAAGGCCTAATTCTCTTTTATGACAACATGGTCCTATTGTAGACAACATGATTCAAAGCTAAATTGCAACATTTAGACACTTGTTTTCAGAGGTGTTGATCTATCTTTGATAGTCTATGTAGACTTGTTTGTTTATGAGTTAAATTTCATGACTGATAAAGGATATTGTGCAGAGTCAAGTGGGCAACAATCTATGGCAAGATGATCCAGATTTTAAAGTTCAGTTTCCACTTCTTGTCAGAGTCCTTTTGTATGGTTTTCATCAGGGATATCTATATTTGACCTTGGTCCATGCCCCCCACAAGGATTTTGTAAAGAGAACAATTATTTTGATTTCTTGGAATGAAATAAAGCGATTGTTATTCTGTCTCATCTGTGTTTATATGTGGCTTGGTATCTTTGTTTTTGATCTCCACATTTTCTTTTGCAATCTGATATATTCAGAAAACTGTATAAAAATATTATATTTTTGCAACAATCTTTTATTCAAAAAATCAGCCTAACCCCTTGTAATTAATACTTGTGGATTGGGAAACACTTTTTGAGACTATAAAAATAGGGTAACATTCCCAGCTATCTTTCCTTAGCCAAGCAAGATCCGAAAATGTTTGAGTAAGATAATTTCATATCTTTTCCTTAATAAGGTTCACATGGAAGGACTTTGCATATGATGTGTTGGGAGATATGGGGGAGCGTACGAAATTTCCATAGAGAAGGTCAGGGTACACTCATCCAGGAGGGTTGATGCAATCCTTGCCCATTTATGAGCGAGAGCAACCGAGCAAGTTCATAGATTACATCACAGATTTACCGAGGGTGTAGGGAACAAATAATATGTGTGCAACGATTGACCAATTATCAGGGTTCACACATTTTTCGGTGATTTCTTCGGAGTATGGGGCAACATGGGTGACAGAGTTATTTCGCGGGAAGATGTTTAGAGTCCATGAGCAACCCAGATTCATTTCCAGTGACCAGGACAACATGTTTCATAACTCATGTTGGCAGGATCTTCTCCAATTTGTAGGCATAGGTTTGAATCCTAGTATTAGTTTTTATCTTCATACAGATGGTTAAGAAGAGATGGTGAACCAACGGGATGAGAGATATATGCATGACTATATGAGGTCATGGATAGAGTGGTTACATTTAGGTGAGTATTCCTATGACACCGGTCATAATAGTTTGCAAACTACCCAAGATATGGAGAGGAGGTATGCAAACAGGTACGGGGTGGAGCACAGTTTTGAGATTGGAGATGTGGTTTTCTTGAGGGTACAACTACATAGACCATTTCCATTGAGGAAAGGTGACACCAAGAGGATGAGGTCATGCCTATACGGTCCCTACAGGGTGACCTGGAGATTTGGAGAGGTAGTTTATGAGCTGGAGTTGCCATAGGGTATCCATATTCACAATGTTTTCCATGTTTCATGCCTCAAGAAGACATGGGGACCACAGGTTACCACTTTCACTAAGTTACCTCCACTAGATGAGAGGGGATGGATGATATTGAAACAATAGGAGGTTTTGGACATTCGAGAGAGGAGATTGTGGAGAAGAGTGATCAAGGAATATTGTGTCAGGGGGAGAGATTCGCCGTTAGGAGATGCCATGTGGGAGAGTGAGCCAATTTTGCAACATCCTGGTTTGTGATTGCTTAAGGGCAAGGAATCTTGGGAAGGGAGGATTGTGATGTCCCTTTCCAAGTGATCAATCCAGATGGATGGTGCAGTATCCTAGCTAACTCCTATGGGCTATAGACAACAAAGAAAAGGGGGTCAAATTTGTTATTGGATGTCATTTAGGCCTAAAATGTCATCTTTCTAAAGTGACATTAGAAAAAAAATGAAAAAGGTTATAAAGTGACATTGTGACTAATAGTCAATTAAACATTAGAAAAATCACTTTAATCTTTTAAGTTAAAATGGTCACAAAAAGGTAAAAGGGTCAAGAAAGGGTGAATGAAGAATTATAAGAGGAGAGTGCCCCCCTTGGCCACTATGCATTTTTCATGTGATTATTTTCCCTTTTTGGCTTGGAGCTCAGGATTTTTGTAGGGTTTTGGAGATAAGCCCTAACATAGATTGGGTTCAGTGGTGAGATACCCACCCTAGTTGATCAAGGAAGGGGATCAATTCAGGATCTATGTTTTCACTTCATTGTTGAGGAGATTAATTCTCCTATATGTTGAGGTTTGAGTAAGTGGAAACATATCATTTTATTTTGTGCAGGGAAAATTTGTTTGTGCAGCACAAGTTTATCATTGCGTAGTTCGAATTGTCTTGGAGTGGAGGCCGATTTCATTGTCGGGTTGCATTCCTTCTTTGCTGGGTGCATTCCTCTTTGTTGGGACATGTTTCCTTTATGTGTTTGGCGTGGGAGCCAAAATATGGTTGTGTTACTCTTTGACGATTGTGGGGTTTAACTTAACTCAAACTATCAAATCCAATGTTGTTGGTGCATGAAATTTCAAAGGTAGATCGATCCATTATTGGAGGCTACTCTAATGAGTTTATGACAGCAGGTTGGATGAGGGTTTTACCACATTGTTTCCTTCTTTAATTCCCGTCAATTCATGCCAGTGCTCTTGCTATTTATGGGGGTTTTTTAGGGGTCATTAACAAGAGTCTAACAAAGGCTATCAAAACACTATAAAGAGGTTTCTAGAACACTGTCCCATCACCATTTTCTCAACAACTTGTGGCCATAAGTATTGTTGCCCATCAAGGTTTCATAGAAGGCGAATCTACCCATGTAAAGGTTGTCCAAGCATCCTAATATGAATAAAACAACTATAGTGCATTTTTGTTATATTGATTTTCCATTTATTGTTTGTCTTTTATATTAAATGCAATCAAAATTAATTATTGTGTGGGTACAAACAATATATATCCTTTGAAAACTTGTTGACCAAAATTGGTCATCTATATTTTCCTGCTCCTGGAATAATAAAAAAAATGATATCAAAAGAAAAATTTTGAACTATTATAATTTCATTGCGTAGCACTCAGTCCCAGATTCATCACGCATTTTTCGGATCCGAACTCTGAGTTCATATGCTCAAGATATCCAAGTCTCCATCAAAATGGAAAAAAAACACTTCTTTCATGTGGAACAAAGCCAATTTTCTTGGAATAACGATTTCTCAAAACTATGTCTATTTTCTTAGATGATTTTGTGGAATGAACCACGCAATTTCTTGTGGTATAAACCACGTAGATTTTGGAATAAAGATGTAAAAATCTTGTGGTATAAACCACCTAAATTTTGTGGATACACCACATATATCTTGGGATACTTAGTTTTGTTTTTACTCTATCCGAGAACGGAACACAATTTTTTTTTTCTGTATTCTCTCCTTATCCCTTCACACTCCGCTTTTCCTCTTCCGCCATTACTTATCTCCTTATATTCTCCACACCTAACATACTTAGTTTATTTTCCTAACTTAATCACCCCCTCACTCCCCAACCTGACTCCGCTCCTACCCATTTCTCTTATCCTCTCCACTCCCTTCACTTAGCTTATTCCACACTTAGATCATTTTATGTCCATCGACGAACAAACCTCTCCCAATCACCTTATTTTATGTCTATCGATGGATGAACCTCTCCTCGTACCCTTATCCCTCCACACCCATTCATTTCTCTGCCCGCCATTGCACATTACTTAACCATTATTTCAAACTCCCATTCCTCTTTATTATTCTCTCCACCGAGGCCCACGACCCCCTCCTTCTCCACCGCCTTATCTCTCTCTCTTTATGATTTCTCTCCTCCCACACTTACGTTCCTTTTCCCCTTAAACTATAACTTCATTGTGTAGCCCTCAGTCTCAGATTCGTCACGCATTTTTCGGATCCGAACTCTGAGTTCATATGCTCAAGATATCCAGGTTTCCATCAAAATGGAAAAAAACACTTCTTTCATGTGGAAGAAAGCCATTTTTCTTGGAATAACGATTTCTCAAAACTATGTCCATTTTATTATATGATTTTGTGGAATGAACCATGCAATTTCTTGTGGTATAAACCACGTAAATTTTGGAATAAACATGTAAAAATCTTGTGGTATAAACCACCTAAATTTTGTGGATACACCACATATATCTTAGGATACTTAGTTTTGTTTTTACTCTATCCAAGAATGGAAAACAAAAATTTTGTTCTGTATCCTCTCCTTATTCCTTCACACTTTGCTTTTCCTCTTCCGCCATTACTTATCTCCTTATATTCTCCACACCTCACATACTTAGTTTATTTTCCTAACTTACTCACCCCCTCACTCCCCAACCTGACTCTGCTCCTACCCATTTCTCTTATCCTCTCCACTCCCTTCACTTAGCTCATTCCACACTTAGATCATTTTATGTCCATCGACGAACAAACCTCTCACGATTGCTTTATTTTACGTCTATCGATGGACGAACCTCTCCTCATACCCTTATCCCTCCACACCCATTCATTTCTCTGCCCGCTAGTGCACATTACTTAACCATTATTTCAAACTCCCATTCCTCTTTATTATTCTCTCCATCGAGGCCCACGATCCCCTCCTTCTTCACCGCCTTATCTATCCCTCTTTATGATTTCTCTCCTCCCACACTTATGTTCCTTTTCCCCTTAAACTTTAATCCTAAGTTTTATTCAAACAATGAAGTTAGTCCATGTGGAAACCACTCAATGGATGACATGAAAGCTTTATCAACCTATAAAAACATTCCACATGGTGAGTTGTGTATGGAAATACATGGAATTGAATCATATGATGACACGTGTCACATAGGGAATCCAATCAAGCTATGATAAACCACTTAATGGATGACATGACAGCTTTATCAACCTATAAAACCATTCCACATGGTGAGTTGTGTATGGAAATACATGGAATTGAATCATATGATGACACATGTCACATAGGGAATCCAATCAAGCTATGACACATGGCACAAACAAGGAATGAAGTTAGTCCATGTGGAAACCACTCAATGGATGACATGACAACTTTATCAACCTATAAAACCATTCCACATGGTGAGTTGTGTATGGAAATACATGGAATTGAATCATATGATGACATGTGTCACATAAGGAATCCAATCAAGCTATGACACATGGCACAGACAAGGACAGTGACTGGATTCCAAAATTATTATTTCATTCATCAATTTCTTAAGGGTTGAATTTCTATGGTTCATGAGTCTCCATAGTCTCCTCTTTACTCACATATAAGGCATAAAGATTTTCATTATATAAATAATTAAATCTTATTGTTTCCTATGCATGTGGGATAACATTCTAACCAAAAAGTCAAATCCACAAAAGAGAACACAAAATTCAATCAAAGGGCCTACATTTGCCCATCAAACTCAATTGATGGTGGTTGAGTCACAATCTTGAAGAGGCCATAACTTGAGCTTCGGGCGATGAAATCGTGCAAATTTTATACCGTTGGAAAGGTATTTCGACGAAGAAGATGTTAATACATGTTCAAAGGCTTAAAATGTCCACATTTTTCTCAAAAATTGAAATATTAGTCAGCTTCATTTTTAATGGATCCGCTTGACAAATAAACTTCACAAGCTCATATCTTGAGATCGAGGAGTCGAATTTGAATATAATTTATACAGTTGGAAAGGTATTCTGATGAAGAAGATGTTGGTACAGGTTTTAAAGGTTGAAATCGAACACATTTTTCTCAAAAATTGAAATATCAGTCAGCTTCATTTTTAATGGAACCACTTGGCAAATCAACTTCACGAGCTGATATCTTGAGATCCGGAAGTCAGATTTGGATAAAATTGATATCGTTGGAAATATAAAATGATGAAGATCACATATGAAGTGATTTACATCGCTGAAATGTTTATTATCACTTCCAGAAATGTAAAACACAGTCATCCACTTTTAAAGGGCAATTAATTAAATTTTGAAAATAAAAGTTTAATTAAAACTTTTATTAAAAAAGGAAAATGACCCATTTGAAATATTCAAATGTTAATGATATGAACACATTAAATACACTTAAATGAGCAATTAATTAAAGTATATATTTCAAGAAAAGAATTGTACGAGAAATTCAAGAAAGGAAAAGTCATAACTACTCAAGTAGTTAGAAAAATTGTTTTTTTTTTTTAAAGGCAAGAAGTATTTTATCAAGGGTTCCATAATCGAATTATCAAAGGGGTGGGGGAAAAAAATCAGAAGAAGAAGAAGGTACAACCATTAATATGCAACAAAGTCTCTGATCAACAAAGATAAATTTCCATCTTCTCCACTCTTTTTCTTCTTCTACACCATTTCTCCTAGCTTTATGCTTGAATTTCTGAATTGGGTAGAAGGTTGAGTTCTTGAGTGTTCTTCTTGTATACTTCAAAAGAATTTTTTTATATGATCATGGATTATTTAAAACCATATATATGACTGTGAGGGATTTTGTAATGGAGAACATCTTTCATGAATAAAACTCCACAAAAAATTACTTCGGGGTTGATTTCAATTGTATCTTGTAACTTTGAATCTTAAGTATGAGATATCTTAAATTCACCTATCAAATTCTCTTTTTGATCTTGAAAGTAATGTTAAGGTTTAATATATTATTATAGTTCTTTGTATTTCACTAGATAACAATAACATAAGATAGGATCACTGAGAAATACACAATCACAAGAGACACATCATTTATCCCGGGAAACCCTCACGGGGGAGAAAACCCAACAAAGCTTCCTTATTATAGATAACCAATACAATGCCAAGAGATAACTCAAACAAATACAGAAGGTCCTCTCCAAGAATGTGCCTCTCTCTCTCTC